>CAUYPK010165713.1:0-46632 GCA_963574355.1 Loris lydekkerianus | reverse complement strand
TCCTGGGGTCCAGAAGTCCCTTGCTGGCTCCCTGTATCCTCAAAGGGATGATCATAGGCAGATCCCACCAGCCAGAGATGTCTGGAGTCTTGTCTCCCCAGACTCGCCTTGCCCAGTTGCAGGGAAGCTGTTACTCAGCCGCCATCTTTAATCCAATCTCGAAATTTTGGAATTCTTGACTCATGGAAAGTGCTGGCAAGGCTGGTGGCAATGCCTATGGCAGCCTTTTCTTTTCTAATTTTTCTTCTTGAAGTTTTAGTGAAATTGATGATTATTTATATATGTTGAAACCTAGAGATAGTAAGCGTTCATGTCAATTCATTTTAGCAACTATAAATATTCATGAAACTGTCAAACATGTAGAATTTTCCATCACCCCAGAACCAGTTCATTCCCGTCTCCTGCATACACTCGCCTCAGTAACCATTTCTTTGATTTCTATAAATGTAGATTAGAGTTGGCTGTTCTTGGATCATATACAAAGAATACAGTGTGGGTGTCATCTTTCATTCAACATAATGTTTTGAGATTCATCTATTTTGTGTGCATTAGTTTTTCTTTGTTTTGCTAAGTTGTATTCCTTTGTTAAATCCACTTTATTTCCCATGGATAAATATTTTGGTTGTTTAATTCTGATTTGGGGGTTGTTAAATTGTGGAAAGATAATATATGTTTAAACAAAGAGGTTTTTTTGTTTGTTTTCAAGATGTGCTATTTTATTTTATTTTTCTTTTTTTAATTTAATTTTTTATTAAAGCATAACTGTATACTTTCATGGGGTAGAATGTGATGACTTGATATACAATGTGGAATGCTTAGATCAAACTGATTAACAAAACCATCATCCCTTACTTATTTTTTGTGGTAAGACATTTGTAATTTAATCTGAGTTATTTTGAAGTGTACCCTTGCATTGTGCACAGCAGGTGAGATCCCACCAAATGCTTTCCCTCCTCCCTTGCCCTCTCCTGCCTCTCCCCTTCCCCTTGCAAGGTTACCTTTCTGTTGTATCATTCTTATAAAGGTGTAAATGTTTATATATTGGTTTCATAACAGCATTGAGTACATTGGATACTTTCTTTTTCCATTCTTGAGATACTTTACAAAGAAGAATATGTTCCAACTCCACCCATGTAAACATAAAAGATGTGAAGTCTCCATCTTTTTAATGGCTGAATAGTATTCCATGTTATACATATACCACAATTTGTTAATCCATTCATGGACTGATGGCCATTTGGGTTGCTTCCATGACTTGGCATTTATGAATTGGGCTGCAATAGACATTCTGGTACAGATGTCTTTGTGGTAAAATTACTGGGTAAATACCTAGTAATGGAATTAGGGGATCAAATGGAAGGTCAACTTCTAATTCCTTAAGGATCCTCATACTTCTTTCCATAAATGTGGATGTGGAGAGAAGGGAATGCTTCTTCACTACTAGTGGGATTACAAACAAAGAGAAGTTTTTTATTTAACAAAGTTTATTTACATTTTGAAGAGAAAATAGGATTGAGTTTGTTCTGGAGCAAAGGAGATTTCAAATGGACTTACAAAAATTCTCAGTGGTAAGATTTTAGAGACATAGATTCTTTAGTATGGAACATGGAACATGTCCTTTATTGAAGGACTTGATGATATTCATTCTGATTGATTTAGGGATCAGTAGCCACCGTTTTCTTAAGAAACCAGTTATTCACTGCCTTGGTACAGAGATGTGCTATTCTGTTTGACCAGATGTTTATTTGTAGGAAAAACTTCAGCTTCTCTTAGTGTGCTGAAATCTCCTCCTAGGCTTCACTTGAACCTTCACTCATTCATTCAGTATTTGCTTGAGAGCCTACTCTGAGCTATGCTAAAGGTTAAAGTTGAATAAACCATATTTCTTTTGACATGAATGGATTGAGGCCTCTCATAAAAGCCCAATGTAAAAGGTGTTCTCTCTTTCTCCTTTTTTTTTCTTTTTAGACAGTCTCACTTTGTTTTCCTGGGCCCTGGGTAGAGTATTGGAGCATCAAAATAGCTCACAGCAACTTCAGTCTCTTGGGGTCAAGCAATCATCTTGCCTAAGCCTCCCAAGTAGCTGGAGCTACAGGTGCCCACCAAAACGACCAGCTAGTTTTTCTGTTTTTAGTAGAGATGGGTCTCACTCTTGTTCAGGCTGGTCTTAAACTCCTGAGCTCAAGTAATCCGCCCATCTTGGCCTGCCAGAGTGCTGGGATGACAGGCGTGAACCACCACACCTGGCCAGTATAAGAGTATTCTGTTTTATTGGTTAGTATACACTTGACATGCCAAGCATATAGGTAACAATGATAACATTTATGATGGCAAAAACTTGGCCCATGCTTCTCTCCAGCTTGGAGGGACGTTCTCTTTCTGCATAGAATGATCAGGTCTGCTCAACTGTGACATCAATGTCCTGACATTTAATCTTCAGTCCTGGCCTCTCTCTCTATTCATTAAATCTCCCCATGAGAGAATGATTTAACTGATGAATTTGGGAGAAGAAATTGTGCAAGCTCAGCTGAGGCCGTTTTCCTATTCCTTTGCTAGAGTTTACCTGCCCTTAGAGAATATTATTATCTCTGATCTATCTTGTAAAAAGGGGCCAACTCCCGAAGACAATGAGAGGGCTGAGTCTGTCCAGTCATGCCAGAAACTGGGTGAGCAAGTGAATGTAATTCAGAAGTGAATTATTGAAATATTGGCAAACCATTAGGCTCCAGCCCTAATGCCACGTTCATCAGCTGGATTTTTCAGTAAAGAAATTAGCTGCAGTCACGTGCCACATAACAATGTTTCAGTCAACACAGAACACGTATACACAGTGGTTCCATAGTTAAGATTATATTCCTGTCACCTGGTGACAGGGTAACCACTATGTGGTTGTAGCACAACACTTTACTTATGTGTTTGTATTTGTATAAATGAACCTATGTGCTGCCAGTCCTATAAAATTATAGCTCACACGATTATGTACAGTACATAACTCTTGATTATGGGAATAAGCCACTATGTTACTGCTTTATATGTTTATTATGCTATTTTTTTATATTTAGTTTATAGTGTACTCACATTCAAAAAAGGGTGACTGTAAAGAGCTTCAGGCAGGTCCTGCAGGAGGTATTCCAGAAGAAGTCATTGTTATCATAGGAGAGACAGCTCCATGTGTGTTATTGCCCCTAAAACCTTCCAGTGGGACAAGGTGTGGACTGGAAGACGGTGATATTAATGACCCTGACCTCGTGTAAGCTATTATGTGTGTTTGTGCCTTCGTTTTTAACAAAAAAGTTTCAAAAGTAAAAACAATGAAAAATTTTAAAAATAGAAAGAAAATCATAGAATAAGGATAGAAAGGAAAAGATTTGTGTACAGTTGTACATTGTGTTGTAAGCTTGTGTATTGCAAGAGTCAAAAGTTGAAGAAATTAAAACACTTATATAGTTACAGTAAACTAAAGGTAATTCATTATTGTGGAAAGAAAAGTATTTTTTGTAAATGTGGTGTAGCCTAAGCACGCAGTGTTTGGAAAGATCACAGCAGTGCCCAGTAACGTCCAAGGCTTCCCGTTCACTCACCGGTCACCCACCGATCCACCCGAGGCAACTTCAACCCTGCAAGTTCCATTCCTGTTAAGTGTCCTGCACAGGCATATTATTTTTTTTTTTAACTTTTATGTCACATTTTCACTGTACCTTTTCTATGTTTAGATGTCTTTAGACACAGAAATATTTACATTGTGTTACAACTGCCTGCAGTATTCAGCGCAGTAACACTGTACAGGATTGTAAGTCGGGAACACTAGGCCACACCACACAGCAGAGGTGTGTGGTAGGCCATACCCTCTGGGTTTGTGTGAGTGCACTCGTGACACTGGCACAATGACAAAGTCACCTAATGGCAAATTTATTAGACTACAGTGATACATGACTGTCCTTTGAATATGTCATATTTAAGGATATTTTCTTTCCAAATATATTGTCTAGTTCCTGATTGAATTTGCACTAGGGTAGGGAAAGGAAGTGTGACACAATGTAATTTTCAAAAAATTGAAGATATAACTCTTATACAAATAGAAGAGGGTGCCAAAAAATGTATACATATTTTAAGAAAGGGAAAAGCTGTATTAAATCGGCAATACTCAAGTCACTTTTGACTTCTGCAATTATAAGAGGTGCTCAACGTGACCTGTGCTCAACTTTTGTTACTGGTGTATATTGAGTATTACTATATTAATAATAAATGTTATTTTTTTAAAAGCAAAAAATAGTTGATCTTCCACAGAACAATAAATATCAAACTCTGAGAAATCTTTAACCAGGGCCTTAGGAAAAACTCCATAAGTCAATGTCACCTTCTCTTACATCATTAGATGATCCTGGCGAGGCAATGTGGCTTTTTAGATAATGGTCTAGCTTGAGTTTTGAAAGGCATTGTTTATGACTTATTTCCAAGTTTGAATACTTTTTCTTTGTTTTCTTTTTTTTTTTTTTTTTAGAGACAGAGTCTCACTTTGTCGCCCTTGGTAGAGTGCCATGGAGTTACAGCGCACAGGAATCTCCAACTCCTGGGCTTAGGTGATTTTCCTGCCTCAGTCTCCCGAGTAGCAGGGACTACAGGCACCTGCCACAATGCCTGGCTATTTTTTTGTTGCAGTTTGGCTGGGGTGGGATTTGAACCTGCCACCCTCGGTATATGGGGCCAGCGCCCTACCCACTGAGCCACAGGCACTGCCCATTCTTCAGTATTTTTATAGTTAATGTTTTTGGACAGAAATCTTTACCTTTCAGATAAATAGGTTACAAAATGTGCCTTCAATAACTAACCTATTTAATGAAGTTATTTACTGCCTGGAGATCTATTTATGTTGGGGTAACCTTCTATTTTCTTTGCCCATATTAATTAATACTAAGTAGAATCTAATGGTTTTTTACTAGGACTCATTAACACTTAGCTCTTTTCACAATTATTAACAGGGAACAACAGGGAAGAATGTTTTAAATAATTCTTACCAATTTACTGAACCATAACATTTCCCTAAAATATATTGTCGAAGGTTTTCTTGTATGTTTCATAGACTATTCAGTTGAAAAAGTAGGATTACAGCCTATTGAATGTAAGATTGGCAGAGATATATAAGAAAATACCTAAAGAATTTCAGTGTTGCTCTTTTAAAAATAAGAGTTACTGCATGGTGAACTATGCCTGAGAAGCCCAAATTAAGGTCTGAATAGAAACTAACACCAGCGTATAGTCTGTGACATGGAGCAGCGGAGAGGGTCGCGACCCCTTTATAACAATGAAAATACATCGCGCCATTAGGAAGGTCGAGAACCACGGACATAATAGAGTGATAGGCTTTTGTTTTAATTGTTTTATTTCCTTATTTCAGGGAGCTACATTAAGCTAAATTTGAAAGTAGACATTTCCCCTTCTTATGGGAACACTGTTAAATGAAAGATGCTGGTTGTCACTGAGTTTTCCTCTTTATTTGAGAATATTCAATTTTGTCATAGAGAGCGAGGTAAAAAAAAAAAAAAAAAAAAAAAAAAAAGATGGAAAAAAACGTATCTTTGTCAAGCAGAGATAGACAACCCTTGGGAAATGTCAGACCAATCAAGGAAGGGGAGAATGTGTGTGTGAGCAGGGAAACTGAAGTGAGGACCACGGAGACACCAAGAACTTGTAATACACGAGATGTAGAGGAGGGGTTCAATATTTGCAAGGTCTTATACTATCTGTAAGCCACTCTGACACCCAGTCTGGCCCCTCCTGTGCCTTGCCAAATTAAAAACCACAGTTGCTCTGGAGTCTAACTGGTGAGCTACCCTGTGGCTGGGGGAACTTGCCCCTGCCTGCCTGACCGTGTACTTACGGGCTATTGTGCATCGATAGAAACCCAGAAATTTCCTATATAACACTAGAAACCAAGAGAAGGAATATTTTAAAAGCTTAAAAACCAAAAGAATATGCCTCAGGCAATCAAGTTTTATCTTTGTATTTACCCCTGTGTAGTTTCTCCCATCTTTTGTCTTAGTCTTTCTCTAACAATCACATTCCTTAATTCTTCCAGTGAGGTATCAGGGTAAGGGCATTTATCTTCTCTGCAGAGGCTGGAACCTGCCGTGTCCCCTGCACCGGCTGGTTACTTTATGCGCCCTTCTTTCCCTCTCTTCTTCCTTTCTTCTACCCCCTCTTTCTGTATCATCCCTTCATTCTCCTCTCTCCTACCTGTCTCTTTCGTTCTACTGGCCTTCCTTATGCTACTTCTACATGGTTTATTTCTTAAATGTTTCAAAGCGGTTTGATGGGATAAGCACAGCAAGATACTATTTGTGGAAATAGGTGAAAAAGAAAAATGGAAATAGTGAGAGGACAGATCAGGTGTCAGTAGGAATGAAGCCGCTCCGTATGGCACAGCTCAGAGCCTTCCTCGCTAAAGATGGCTGCAGACTTGATTCTCAGCCTGCTCACAGTCCATGTAAAAAGGGAAAGTTGATCAGTTACTGTACCCCAGCTCAGGAGCACGCTGCTGGTTTGAACAAAACTGGGATTCTGTCAGTAAGAGGAGACAGTCCACTGCTAGAGGAAAACTAGCAGTTTCTACCACATTTTACCCCCTCGGCTTTGCAGTATTCATAGATACTCTTCCTCTTATAAATAGAATACTCCCCCTAACCCTCCTCAAGGAACCTCATACCGTTGTTTCATCCAGTTATTTCACTCAGTTAAAATAGCAGATATTTATGTCCTATGTGCTTTCTGCTTGTCATCAGGTTTTGAGGTGGCTAATCATTTTTTGGTGATCAAATTAAGCAGAATTACCCCCCTCAAATCCAAGCCCCTTCTGTGCAGAACATTTTTTTTTTTATTCTTTATTAAATCTTAACTATGTGCATTAATGCATTTATGGAGTACAATGTGCTAATTTGATATACAATGTGGAATGCTTACGTCAAACTGGTTAACATGACATGACAGTCTCCTCGCTTACTTATTTGTTGTGGTAAAAACATTCATAGTCTATTCCTAATAGTCTAGAAATGTATCATTGCATTATGCACATTCTCCCCAGTTCTTCCCAGCAGGTAAGGACCGTGCTGCAATATCACATTGTGCCAGTAGATGGCGGCACCACCTCACATGTGAAGACTCCTCACTTGCCGTCCTTAATAAGGACACATTATTTTCTGTCATCAATCATGTTAGTTTGACTTTCTACCAGCATCATTTTAGAAATGAGAATTATACGTTTTAGTAGTAATATTACATTGGAATTTTATTGTGTGTTCATCTTTTAATTTTCAAGACTGACTGCCATAGAAAACCATGTTCAAGGCAATACAAAGGTCTTAGTGTAGTTCAGCAAAACTTTCCAGGTGAACAACTTATCTTGTGAAGGAGCTAGAGGAAAACTGATTAGAAGAGTTTGTTGTGGCTACAGGGTCTTATGGCATGGGCTTTCAATCTTGGCTGTATGTTGGAACAGTCTGGGCAGTTAACAAAACTTCTTATCCCAAGAGATTCTGAATTAATTGGTCTGGGGTGTGTTCTTTTAAAAGCTTCCAGGTGATTTCATTGTCCAGCATAAAAGAGATTGAGAACACCTGTCCTTGCCCTCCGGCTTCTATTACTCAGTGCTGCCATCAGTTGTTTAAAAGGGCCAACCTCCTTCTAAAAGGAGCAGGTGGTCACCTACAGTATATAACCTGTGAAATTAGGAAGGCTCTTCCTTGTCCTTAGGAAAAGTTCCCAGTGTTGGCATACCTGTCATCATGGACATTTCCTCACTGCACAGGGAAAGAGAGAGTAAAGCAAATGGCCAAATCATAAAAATTCTCATGAGAATCACACTCTAAGCCTTATTCAACATTACTGTTAATTTGTTTTCATTATTTTTTAATGTGTTCTATTAAATATTTTTTTGTGTGAAACGGACACAGAGGGAGAAAGTGTTGCAGTGTGACCATGTTGGGGAAGGAGAGCGCCAAGGTGTGGACTGTCTCATAAAGGACAGGTTCAGTGGGGCCCAGAGGGCAGGTGCGGGGCCTCGTGGGAGCTCGATAGCCAGTAGAAGAAGCACAAATTACAGAAGACAGGGAGAGTCTGAATACTGTTGTTTACTCAGTTATTTCTAAATACAGCTCTACAAAAGAGTACTCCATTTCTACATGACATATGAGGCAACAAGAGCGTTTCAGTAACTTGGCCAAGGTCACAGCTGGTAAGTGGCAGAGCCCGACCACTTGGGGTTCTGGCCAATGCACTTTGCCCATTCTCATTCATGTCTGTTTCCCATAGGAGGTGAACGCCTTCTAGCAAATTATAATAGGTGTTAGCGTCTTCAACTCTTAGAGTTGTACTGAGAAATGTAAGATACAGCGTATTTGAAAGCACTTGGGAGCCTGAGAGCACAGCCTGGAGGCTGCACTGGTGGCGCCCAGTGCAGTGGGGCCTCTAGTTTTTACCACTTGGTCTTTGTTGCCTCTCTAGAATTATTGTATGGTCTGAAATTCTGATCTCCAAGGTGCTGGTGTTAGAAAATGGGTCCTTCAGGGGTGGCGCCTGTGGCTCAAAGGAGTAGGGTGCTGGCCCCATATACCGGAGGTGGTGGGTTCAAACCCGGCCCTGGCCAAAAAAAAAAAAACCCCTGAAAATGGGTCTTTGGGGAGGTGATTAAGTCATTGGAGAGCTCTCATGATTGGAATTAGTGCCCTTACAAAAAGATGCCCCAGAAGAAAATGTATAACTAAGTGAGATGATGAAGATGTTTATTTGTTCCACTGCAGTAATCATTTTACTGTATGCAGATATAACATTATGTTGGATACTTTTAATATGTATAGTAAAATATATTTTATAAAAAAGAAACAGTTCCATTCAAACAATAATAAAATTTAGAAAATAAAAGAGGCTCCGGAGAGGTACCTTGTTCCTCTCACGTTGCTGGAAGGTGCTGTCTAGAAGCAGGGAGCCCTCACCAGACAATGACGCCAGCACCTTGATCTTAGATTTTCTAGCTTCTACAACTGTGAGAAATACATTCCAATGTTTATATGACACCCAGTTTGTTATTTTGTTATAGCAGACCAAATAGACTAACACGCCCAAAAACCTTCAAAATGTTTAAATCATTTAAATAACACTTTTTTTTTTTTGAGACAGAGTTTTACTCTGTTGTCCTGGGTAGAGTATTGTGACATCATATAGCTCACAGCAACCTCAGTCTCTTGGGCTTAAGTGATCCTCTTGTCTCAGCCTCCCAAGTAGATAAAACTACAGGTGCCTGCCACAACTCCCAGATAATTTTTCTACTTTTAGTAGAGAGGGGGTCTTTAGCAGAGATAGGATCAGCTCAGGCTTATCTCAAGTTCATTAGCTCAAGCAATTCACCTGTCTTGGCCTCCCAGCATACTAGGGTCATAGGTGTGAGCCCATATGCCCAGCTATAAAAACGCAACTTTTAATATAGAGACAAGTATTGGCACAAAGACCAAAAGATTCATTCACTCATTCATTAAAGAAACATTTGATAAAACCCTGCCACGTGTGAGCTATTCCAGTAAGGCTACAAAGTTAAATGAGTCTGGATCCCACCTACAAGGAGCTTAGAGTCATAGCTCAGACAGACAAGTGCATTGTAAGTGAAGAATAATGGTATTAAATAATAAATTCTCTACTCATAGTAACTCATAATAATGTTTATTGAGTACTTATCATGTGCTAGGCCTTGTGCTCAGTGCTTTATGGTTTTAAATTAATTCTCATAAATTCTTTGAGGAAGGTGTTAGCAATATGTCCACCTAGACATCAGACAGTAAAGTACAGAATGGTGGAATAACCTGCCTGAAGCCACACAGCTAATAAAGGGTGTGGATCCATGGTCTGGATCCTAGACAATTGGGCTCCAGAAGTTGAAGAGACGCATTTAAGAAAGATTGGAAGGATCTGTGTGAGTTTCCCGGCAGGCATGAGCTTCAACTATCTGTACATTCTCACTTGCAGAACCCTCTAGCAAGTGTGTATTGAAATTATGTGATGCAAGTATTTGATATCCTTATTTTACTTGCATTGATCTCTCCACATCCACATTTGAGAAATGACAAATGGGGGAGCAGCAGGGTGGACACCCCCATTGCACCCTCAGTCATAAAAGTCAAGGAATGGGATGCTTATAACCAAATAGACACGTGGTACTCAATGGAGAATTTTAGGTTAGTGCCTAATTCAGTTTTAGGCAACAAATTGAGTTCCTACCGGGTGGCTGGTGGTGGGACTGGTGACCTGCTGTGTGTTGTGCGGTCTGTGCCTAATGAACTGGGTCATGTGCTGACTTTCCAGGCCACTGGTTTGGGCTATTAGATGAAGACATGCTTTTTAACATCAAAAATAACCTTTCATTGCATCCCGTTTATAGGGATAGAGGTTTCATACTTGGTGATGAATCTGAGTGGTGTTCTAATTCTCCAACCCAAAATATCTTTTTTTTTTTTTTTTAAATTTCAGGTTATGTGAGGTTACAGACAACCAGGTTATAATGTTTGCATTTGTCAGATAGAATCCCTCTTGTAGTTGTGTCCCACACCCAAAAGGTGTGCCATATACCCTTACATTGTGCCCATTAAGTGTGAGCACACCAATCCTCTCCCTTCTCCGCTCTCTCCGATATGAATTGAATTGTTTTTCTCTTATATGGAAATGAACAACCCAAAATACCTTGATAGCCTTACTCAGTTAAGGCTGAAAATTCACCATTAATGTTCTTGTAGGTCCCGTGAATTACACCTCTTAAAATGTGAACATCCCTCCTACAGGGGAAGGATTGCTGTTTGGAATGTTGTTGGTTATTTATGTGGTTTAGCAGTCCTTCCCAGCCAGGTGGGAGCCAAAAAGAGGTGAAGGCCCCTGCTTTATAGCTGTATATGGGGATCAAGGAGGTAAGGAAGGAATTAAATGGAGGGCAGGGCACTGTCTTAGTCTGATTTGTATTGCTACAAAGGAATGCTGGAGGCTGGGTAATTTATAAAGAAAAAAGGTTTATTTGTCTCACAATTCTGAGGGCTGGAAAGTTCAGGATTGTGCATCTGAGTCTCAGGCTGATTGCACTCTTGGTGGGAGGCAAGGGGGAGCTGATGAGTACCAGGAATCACGTGGGCAGAGGAAGCTAGAGAGAGAGGGGTGGACGTCTGGCTCTTGTAAACAGCCAGATGTCTTGGGAACTAACAGTGAGAGCTCACCCCCTCCTCACCCACAGGAGTGAGAACTCACCCACCTCCCCTTAATCTGCTCATGAGGATCGTGACCCTAAAACCTCCCATTAGGTCCCACCTCCAACATTGAGGGACAGATTTCAACATGAGGCTTGGAGGGGGCAAACATCCAAACCACTGCAGGTGCTAGGGCAAGACAGCCTATTGCTCAACTTTGCTGAACGTCAGTAAAGGCTAATGACATAAGGACTGAGTTCAATGAAGGAAGCCTTTCTCGTCTACCCAGGAAGTAAGTAAATAGAAAAAAGTAGAAATCTTGCCACCATTCTTCCTCATTCTTTCTATTTAGTACCCAGAAGCCAGAATAATTTTTGATGATGTGGAAGTAGGACTATGTCATGCCCTATCTAAAATTCTTCAATGACCTCCACTTGCCCTTAGACTGAATTACAGCGAGTCTCCTCCTCAGGGCTTACCAGGCCTGCTTCACAAAATTCAGTTTATACCCGTTTCCTTCCTTGTCACTGTAGACTCTATAGAAAGGGCTTACTAAGCATTTTTCAGTGTTCACTTATTTGAAAAAAGGATCTGTTTGTCCATAGACTCGTCAGCACCCAGACACCGGCAGCTTGCCAGTGCCGACGCCCCTTTCAGCTTTCTCACCACTTGCTTCTCTTATTCTGCCAAGCTAGAGGTCAGGAGGACTTCTGTTGGTTTTTATTATTTACTCATTTTTAAAAGCAACTCAAAGGCTAATCTCTGGCCCACTGACATGTTTCTGTAGCTCCATGATTCCCCAGAAAAGGACACGACCAGGTGGCAGCCAGCTGTCTTGGGGCTGGTCCCACCCCTCTTTTCACTGTCATCACTCTCTTATTCTCCTTTTGCAGGACCAAGAAGGCTGCCAGGCCTCCTGCTCAGATGTCTAAACTAGCCTGTTCCTCCTCCAGGCTGCTAGGATGCCTGACCTGGCCCTTCATTCTGAAAAAGCACAAATTCAGAGCCCACAAAGCTAAATTTCAAGCCCCAGCCCAGATGCTTACTGGCCATGTGATCTTGAACAATTTCCTTTACCTGGCCTGTGATGTCTCATTTAGAAATGGAGAAAATAATTGATTCCCAGAGTTGTTGTGAGACTTAAATGACGCAAAGTATAAAATAACAGGGTACCTAGCACAGTCTTCCATAAATTTCTGTTTTTTTCCCTTCCTACAGAAACCAACCTGTCCTGTATCCCACACTAGAATGGAGACTTACTGATTGCGTATGACTGTTCAATGTCCATTCTTCTTCCTGAGAATAACCCGATTCCCTTTGAAAGGGTCGTGTATTCTCTACAATTCTGGTTGAGCCATAAAGCAGTCGCTTTGTTTTCTTGACCCAAACTAGTTCAGTTGGTTCCTTTACCCATAGCATAGAAAGAGATAAACCGAGAATCAAACACCGTCTCCATCACCAGAACTGCTCTTACACCTTCCCTAATTCCTCCCTTGCACCCAGACTTGGTTCCCCAGAATTTTGTCCATTCCACAAGTTACCTATTATTCTTTTAATATATTCCCTTTTTACTTAAGTGACCAGAGATCTTTCCTGTTATTTGCAAACCAAGAATCTCCTGAGAAGAATTTCCTCAGGATCCTCTGGAGTCTTATTAGACTTTGTTAGAGCATGGCCAGATATTAGCTTTCAAGACTTTGCTTACATTTTTTTTTTTTTTTTTTTTTTTTTTGCATGAAATGTTTCTTGACATCTCCAGATGTAATTAAATTCTTTATTATTTGAACTCTCTGACCGATGGGGCATATCACTTAGTCCAGGAGTCCTCAAACCTTTTAAACAGGGGGCCAGTTCACTGTTCCTCAGACCGTTGGAGGGCTGGACTATAGTTTAAAAACTATGAACCAATTCCTGTGCACATTGCACATATCTTATTTTGAAGTAAAAAAACAAAATGGGAACAAATACAATTCACACTGCTGCATGTGGCCCATGGGCCATAATTTGAGAACCCCTGACCTAGTCAATATTTGAATCTCATTTTCCCGCCAAGACCCCACAAGAGTCGAATCAACTTTCTGAGCGGGATGATAGCTGGTGGAGCCAATAAACTAAACTAGCTAAAGAGACAAATGCAAAGCCCTTTCCAGGTAAGAACATTTAAATTAGTAACAGGTCTTGTCAATGTAATGTGATGCTTTGCATCCCCCAAAGTCACCTAACCAGGGAGGCAGAGCATGTGAGGTGAAAGGTGCTTACTAGAGTCTTTGGGGATTGCCTGTTGGGAGGCCGGAGTACCTCACCTACCTGATAGCCCATCTCACCTTCACACATGTGAGCCACCAGATCTGTGTCAGAGAGTGACCGTAGAGTTGTTTGCTAAGTTTTTTCCAGGGGAAGGGATATGTTTGGGTAAATGTTGAGTGTGTGTTCAGATTGAAAAGAAGGGAGTGGAAAGGAAAGAACAGAATTTTTGAAGTTTCTTATCTGTTACTCCAAAAATATTTGATTAAAAAATTGGCTGTTACATTGTCAGTAAAATAGAAAATAGCCTTTTAATTTTTGTACCATATTTATTTAGCACCTACTGTGAATTGCTTGCTTTACACCCAGCATCCCTGTGACTCCAGTCTTTTTATTGCCATTATAGAGGTCAGGAACCAATGGCTCATGGAGCTTAGATGACTTGGAGCACTCCGTCCTTATCAAAGTCTCCCAGTCCCGTGCCCTTTCTACCTAACCTCGTTAAAATGCTGACTAGTGGCAAGAAGAAGCAGAGTCTAAAAAGGCATCATCAGAGTGATTAGCACATGAAAACTGAATTCTGACAACATCCTTGCCACTGTGCAACTAGTTGGGTGACTTTGGAGAAGTCACTCAATTTGTTATAGACTTTAGTTTTATTATTTATATTAGGCTGGAGCCTATGAAGTTGCGTTTTTGTAAATTAAAAAGCATCAGAGTTCAACAATTTAAGTAAAATGAGGGTGTTAGAACAGTATGACCACATGGCATTTTGTTGTCTACTATCTTCCGTAATTATAATTTGTGCTATGGTCTGAGAATTCTTACGTTGAAATTTAACTGCAATGTGGTAGTATAAAGAGTCAGAGCCCTTTTTTAGGAGGTGATTAAGTTACGAGAGCAGAGTCCATGTGGACAGGATTAGTGACTTTACAAAAGGGCTGGAGTGAACTAGCGAGGGTGCCCTTTCCCCCTTCTGCCTTCCACCATGTGAGGACGCCAAATTCATTCCATTTGCCCTTTTACCCCTTCTGCCATGTGAGGACGAGTAAGAAAGATCTCCCTCTGCAGCCACCTTGATCTTCAACAAGGAAGCAGAGGGAAAAGTCCAACCCTCTAGAACTAGAAAAAATAAATTTTTGTGTTTACAATTACTAGCCTCACGTGTTTTGTTATAACAGCACCAATGGACTAAGATAATTTGATAACCACCAGAGTTTCTGTAAAAATGTTTCACTATGGTCAATGGTGATGGCCTTGCAAGGTCAGACAAGTCAGGTGGCCCCCGAGGGGCTGCATCACTTAGTGTTGACATGGGATTATCCCACCTGACCAGAAGCACAGTATGAAAATTTTCTACTGTTTCTGTGTGCTAGGTCAGGGCTTTAAAACTTGCACACTTTGGCAAGAAAGCAGTGAATCCTAGAATAGCACACTAAAGTCTTACTTCATCTGGTCACGTGACAAATTTAGAATGAGGGTAAACAGGGAGAACCCAGGGGAATTGATCTGAATTTCATTTTCCTCTTGCCTTGTATCCCAATTACAGGCCATTTCCAGGAGTGGCTGTCTTGTGGAAAGCCCATGAGACTCTTTGTTGCAGTCAGCACAGGAAGCCTAATGCTTCAGGATCCTGTAATTATCTTTTCCGTCACTGTTTTCTCAGGGGACTGGCTTCAGTACTCAGATGAGTCTCCCCAAGGAAATGAGGAAATGTTCTGATTTAAAAGCCATGGTTTCTACTGAAACTCATGTGGTCTTTCGCTTCAGAGTTTCAGACCCGGTAGTAATGGGAGAATCCAGTAAAACTGAGGGTGAATGAAGTGGGAGATGCCGTCTTTTAACTGTCACAGAGGAAATCCAACCTGACTGTCTCCTATGTACACAGAATTTAAATTATTGGAAAGTCTTTAGTAAGGGTGGCTGGTTAACACAATGCAATCTACATGTCAGCTGGACATACACTAGAGATCTAAAAAAAAAAAGAAAAAATGGCACTGAGTTCTTCATCCATTTCTATTACAGTGTAACAAACTATGCCAAAACTTAGTGACTTAAAACACCAATCATTTTATTTTCTCATGATTCTGTGGGTTAGGAATTCAAGTAAGGCGTGGTGGTGGCATAGGTCAGGTCACTTATCAGCTGAACTCAGTTCCTGGGTCAGGTGGGACGCCCAAGAAGGCTTTGTTAACATATTTACACACTGTATTTTTGTGTTCTTTTTGTGTCTTATTTCTCCTCACACGTCTAGCTTGGGCTTCCTCCCAAGATGGTGGTCTCATAGTAGCCTGATGGCTCCCGTGCTAGCCTGATGTGGTGGCTGTCTTCCAAGGGGAACTGTTTTCAGAGGCAATGTCAGAAAATATTGAAGTCTAGCCTCAGATGTTATATAGCCGGACCTGGAGCAGATCCAGGTCACCCAGACTCAAGGGAAGGAGAAACAGACCTCATTTCTTAATGGCACAGTGGGAAAGGCACATTGCAGAACACTGTAGAATGG
This sequence comes from Loris lydekkerianus, assembly GCA_963574355.1. Lineage (NCBI taxonomy): Eukaryota > Metazoa > Chordata > Mammalia > Primates > Lorisidae > Loris > Loris lydekkerianus. The sequence continues at coordinate 30,675 of CAUYPK010165713.1, read as the reverse complement.
AAAATATTGTTAGGACCATTTTGGAAAAATAATCTACCGCGCTTGGCTTATTAAAATTTAATGCCTTTCCTATCATTTCTCTGCTCCCTAGTGCCAGCATATCCCATGGAAGTGACTGAAGGCTTAATTGCAACTGTCGAGAAGTTCGACTTCTCCCTCTGCTTCCTTGGTCCCCTCTCAGGGGTTGTGCCTGAGACCACATTCCGCATAAACTTTTACAAATCTCTACCTCAAAATTTATCTCTCCAGAATTGACCTATGAGGAAAAATATTTGACTGGATTTTTCTCTCTGCTCATCTGTCAGAAACATCTATTTTCCTTTAGGAAAATTATCACTAGGGTAGGAATTCCAAGGAGTCAGCTTTGAACATCCAGATTAAGTTTTTTGAATCTATAGCAGAATAATAATCTTGAAATCCAGTATTTGTTGTGAGACAGGGAATTATAAATTTATCCATTTTATCTTTACATATGAAGAAGAAAACTGGGTGCTATCCTAGATATTAGAGTTAATTTAAAGCCATAATGTAGAAAGAATACAAAGTTCCATCCTGACAGAAAAGAAACTCAGAAAAGAGTGTAACTTTCCTGTGGATCCAAACCTTAAAGATATGATTAAAATCCCTAGATAAAATCTGGGAGTCCCCAGTAGAGGGGCTTGCTCTTTAATTTTTTTCTTTTTCTTTCTTTCTTTTTTTTTTTTTTTTTTGAGATTGAAAGATTTTAAGCTATTTGGAGATAATTGGTTAGCAGTGACTACGGGAGAGATTTAGGTACAAAATAGGGAGAAGTAGCACTCTCTATATGTTCTCCTGTGTGCTGGATTCCCCGCAACTTCCCGCCTCCAGGCAGCTCAGTGTCAGGCCACCCACAAGGCTGTTATTGCAAGGGAGAGAGGGGAAAGGTTTTTTGTTTTTTTAATACATCTGAACCGTGGAGTAGAGTCATTCTAGCACCAGATGCAGGTGTTTACAGTCTACTTAGTCTTTCATATTTGCAGCTAGTTCCATTATTTTAAGTAGTGTTAAGCCAGAGATAACCCCCTAGTGGATCACAGAGGCATCTGTGCACTGCTGGGGCCTCTTATGAGGCAGAGGGTCACTGAACTGAGTCCTGAAAGATAAGTAACAAGTGAAAGCACAGGTAGTTAACACAGTGGGTTAGTTAAAACAGACAGTGAACTCTCCTTAGGAGAAAGAAACTGAGAAGCAGAAGTGAGGTGGTAGGTAGCTTTGGATTTTAGAGAAAGAAATATATTAATGAGGTATAAATAACATGATTTGGTGATCTGTTAGATTTGGAGAATAAGAGAGAGGAGGAGTCTAGGTCAATCCCAAGGTTTATAACATTGGTACTTGGGAGAGATTGATTTCATTAGGACAGTTGTGTGTGTGTGTGTGTGTGTGTGTGTGTGTATGTGTGTGTGTGAGTTAACATAAGGCTAATTGGCTGTATAAAAGACAGCCAATAATAGTTCAGTGGTTGACAAAAATGGCCATTTAAATTAAGGTCGCTCGCGTTATCAGTCAGCATGCCGTATTGGAGGGTAGCTCTGCTTCTTCTTCAGTGAGTCAGGCTCTGGGTTTCTATTCCTCAAAGCCCTGTTATCACCTGTGTGTTTGAGGCTGGCTTCCACAGGTCCCAGATGTTGCAAAGGGAAGAGGAGGTAAACATGTGGAGGAAAGGTGTCTGGACAGTTTAAGTCTCAGAGCAGGGAGTGATATGGTATGTTCGTTATCACATTTGTTCACACTTCTTTCAGGAGAAATTAAAGTGGTCACAACTAACTTCAAAAATAGGGAATTTTGTGTATCTTGGAAGCTCCACGTGAAACTGAAATTCTATTACTGTGAAAGAAGAGCATAATGGATTTTGGTGAACAGTAAGCAGTCTTTGCTACAGGTAAGTACGCGAAGGTGGCTAAAGATGCCTACTTAGAACCACTGGACTGGGAATGTGGGTGAGATCACATGACAGCGTTTGCAGATCAGAAAAGAATGTGAAGAAGGAAGCACCAGCATTTAGAAGAGCAGCCATGAAGGAGATCAAGGAGGGCTGGACACCGAAATGGGACCATATCCATACCTTCTCGGGTGAACACGTGTCACTCTCTCAGCCTGCCCAGCATCTACACCTCTTCCTGTGTTTGAGGAATTCCTCATCTCACAAATTTTGGTAGAAGGAGCACCTACCTCTTTATGCAGCAGTTGAGGACTCAGGTACTTTGTTCCGAGCCTTCTTTCCATCAAGAGTGTGAGCGTGTGACTCAGCTCTGCCAATCAGATGCATCTGCAAATTGCCAGCTCATATCATGGAACAGGGAAACTGTTAGGAACCCTCCCACAGCAGTGGTGGTTGCAGAGAGATGGGGTGTCTGGGGTGTCATGGCAGTGTCCAGAATCCAGTACCTGTGATATTATTGGCAGTACAAATTGATTAGTGCCTATATCAGCAATGATGGCAGTTGGGTCTCAAGCAGGCCACTTCTGGGTTTTTTTGTTTGTTTGTTTTGAGACAGAGTCTTACTTTATCACCCTGGGTAGAGTGCTGTGGCATCATTGCTCACAGCAACCTCAAACTCTTGGGCTCAAGCAATTCTCTTGCTTCAGACCCCAGAGTAGCTGGGACTACAGGTGCCCACCACAATGCCCAGCTATTTTTAAAGACAAGGCAATACACCCACCTCAGCCTACCAAAGTGCTAGGATTACAGGCATGAGCCACCGCTGCTGGCCCCTGCGGGATTATTTTCAGTATTGCTCCTGTCTACATAGCCTGTGTGAGTTCCTAGCTTCTTCATCTTTTTCTGAGATTCTTAAATAAACAAAATATCATTACAATAAATTCATTCTTTCTTAAATAACCAGAATCTCTTTCTCTTACAATTAAGAGCGATAGTAATACATCTTTCTTCCAATGCAAATTTTTGGGTTTTCCTTTCCATTTTGAATGTGTTTCAAAATATGACCTAAGAAGTAAGGCACTTTTTTAAAAATAGGAAATGCAGGGGATCTAAATTTCTCTTGAAAAATACGCATGTGAATAATGTAGGTCATGAGGTATAGGTTGTGGTAAGAATCTATGGTTGGTTACAAAAACCCTCGCCGTACACAGGCGGGAAAACCCAGAGCCATTATGGGTTTAGAAAATGTTAGAGGTTTTGTTTTCAGTAATCTAAGGCTGGTGGTTTTGTAAAATTGCATGGCCATAGTTTTGGATCCCAAGAGAAAGTGTGTGTGCACTTTGGTGGCGGTTTCACAGCGGCAAGTGTGGAAGAAATGTTAACCTGCTGGTTCTTTCATGAGAAAGCAACTTTCAAACATGATTCAAATTTATTTTTCAGGTCAGTTGATAGTTCAATTAGCCCATTCTCATGGGAATAGTTACATATTTTGTAAGTTCAGACTTTGTGTTTCTTTATCTGTCTCTGGGCTTACTAAGATAAACTCTCTTTCTGTGTAAGGAACACATTGAAAGAGAGATAAAAGATAGCCATTTATTTCACCCAAATCACAAGTTTGTGTATTCTGGGTATTTATTTATTATTCCTGCTCCCCATTCCCAACCTTTTTCTAATCCCCTTTTTTTGTCTCCTTTTACCAAGAACTTCCTCAGTGAACATCGATGCATTGAGTGTTCGTTAGCCACATCCTTCCCTGATAATTTGTTAATATTTTGAGCTGTCTACACGATATTGGTTCCACCATGTAATCCATTTTCAAAAACAACCCAGATTTTTGATGTATCCATGGTTTCACAAAATTTGCTCTAAAAAAAACTTTGAAAGATAGTCCCAAGCCAAAATGTATGTTTGAAAGAATGGGGATGTACCTTCTTCACATTAAAAATAAAACAAGAAATGTCAGAGACATCGTCTATCAAACTTAGCACTTAAGGAAATTGGTCATTTTATACTAATAACCTAAATACAGGCATCCATTAAACAGTAACCAGTCAACTTAGCAGTTTGTAAGTAAGGTCTGTAGAAATCTGTCTTTGTCTTGGTCTCTGTCTGAAATTCATTAACTCTTCTCTCATTTTTCCTCATGGCTCAAACTGAACATTTTTTTTTTATCTTCTCAAAAATCTTATTAAATCTCAGATAATGTGTGAATTTTATCTATTATTTTTTCTATTTCATTGGTTTCCACCCTGATCTACATTATTATAAGTTAAGCTACTTGAAAGAAGCTACTTGGCTTCTTTAAAGCTTTGTCAGACTGGGCCCAGGGCAGGATTAGTCTAGGGCTGATTTAGTCTCTGGATTTAGTCTCAGGATTAGTCTAGGGCTGATTTAATCTGATGACACTACCCGGTGATCCATGTAGTAGGAATAGTTCCATTCTGGCTGATTGGAATCAGCACTAATTCCAGTCCTGTTTTTTAAGCTCTAGAAATTGTTTTGCCTACTCTTACCCAGGCTTGGGCAGCTTCCTTTCATGGATGCATAGATCGATACTCAGCAGAAGCTTCCAGTGGCCCTCTCTGTAGACCTCAGAGGCTTGCTCTGTGGAGTTCCTCCCTTTCTATGTCCCCAGCCCCAAATTCTAGTCATGCTGATTTTTTAATTCCAACCCTAACTCCTCAAGTCAGCAAGAATGCTGAGGGCTCTTGGGATTCCCCCTCCTGACTGACACACAGGAATGGTCTCCAGCAGGAGGTGGCTTGATTTTTATTCTTTGGATTTAAATTCTCATTCTTCTAAAGATCATGCAAACTATGTCCTGCTTGATTATACTTCTAGTAAAAAGGCTTCTGCTGTCCTTCCTTAAAGTTATAATTTATGCAACATTTTATATGCATCATCTCTCTAAATAAATACATCACTATTGCCAAAATTAGTAAAATGTATAGTTTTTATTCCTTAATTTCCTGAAAGGTTACCAGACCATATAATAGGCCTTAGCTCTCCGATTGGTATAATTTAATGGTATTTAATTTTTTTTTTTTTTTTTGTATGTGACTCAGTAAATCAGAGGTAAGTTCTGGTATTTTAGGTATTTGGCACAGCACTGTTTGACACTGAGTGTAAATTCTTCCTGGAAATCACCATGTGACTTCTCAGGAGCCTAGTTCTATTGCCCCCATCTTAGTTGGGAGTAGATTTGGGAAAGCTGTTTTGTTCTAAAAGATTAAGGTTATTTGTCTCAAAGAGTTCCCAAAGGGATATGTAGAGATCATTACATCCCCCGTATTTATGTGCTTCTAGTAAAAATATCTCATTACAAAAATTTATAAAATTACAATTTCAGAAGTTTAGGGAGGATGACATTCGGCAGGAGTGAGGTAATTTCTATGTGTAAGCCCGACCAATCTCATGGCAATTGTTGGTAAGCATGGATGGGTCTGCAAATAAAATAGGTGCCTTCAAATGTGTCATTTTTTTGTTTGCTAAAACTTCAAGTTTTCCCCAAATCCAAGGGTTATTCGAATTTACAAAGTTCACAATTTTAGCACAGGCTGAGAGAGCTGTAAGTGTCACACGAGTGCCATTGTTGAGACAGAGCATTAATAAAATCCACAGAGGTTAGTTGCTATGAGAAGACGGAGATGTCCATATTATGTCACTGATGTGAAAAGGAAAAATATCAGTCATGAGAGGCATGTACAGCAAGGGCCATCCAACTCGTCCAACTGTTAGTATCATAGGAGCTTTTCCTTCACCATTCTGAGATGTATGTCATCAGAGCCAACTCTGGAAATGTAAGCATTCTGCATACCTTTTTGATACCCCAAGGAGTATGTTGTTATATTTTTATTAGAGTCCGGAGTCCTGGTAGAATGTAGTGAAGCACTAGGCAGAAGCTCCTAGTTTTCTGTTTTTTGAACATTGAATTATTTTTGAGTGTGTAATACATTTACATAACTCAAAATCAAACAATGCAAAAAGGTATATATTGAAAATGATTGTTCTTTTTCAGCCCTCATTCACTTTCACCCTCCCCTTCACCATCTTACTAGCTTCTTGTGTTATCTTTCCAGTTTTTTTAATGCAAACACAAGAAATTATAAATATGTATTTTTCTTCTTTTTAATACACACGTTAGCATATGTTTTATTTAACTTTCTATCAAAAATGGTTACCTGTTCACTAGCTTGAAGAAGATCAGAAAGGGAATTCCATTAGTGAAATTAAAGGTAGTTAATTTAAGATACGGAGACACTCTCTACCCATGCATGAACAGGGTGTAGGAATCCATTCAGACCATACTTTTCACCCTTACAAATGGAACAAGTCTTGAATCCTGAAATAGTTCTAGATCTAGCCATTGACTCAAAAGATTTGTTTTTTTGACAATACTATAAATGAGAAATCATATTTTAATATACTGCATATACTCGAGTATAAGCCAAGTTTTTTCAGCACAAAATTTGTGCCGAGTTCAGGTTTTCCGGCACAAATTTTGTGCCGAAAAAACTCGGCTTATACTCGAGTATATGCAGTAGTTTCAATTTACATTTCTCCACTTATGAGTCAGTTTAAATAATTTTTTGTGTATAACCATGATTTTTGTTTATTTTTTCTGTGAACTCTCCATTACTGCTTTTTACCTGCTTTCCCATGAATTTGTTGACTTTTTTCTTATTTACTTTTAAGAAATATTTGTAAGTAGAGACACTGGCTCTAGTAATATGAGTTGCATATGACTGGGTGTCATTTGTTTGGGGTTTTACTTGTGGTATATATTTGCCAGGGAGGAAGTTGTTTCTTTTTAATTTAGTTGTTCTTTCAGGGCTCCTTAATGTTGAGTCCTAGAAAGTTCTTTGTACTCAAGGTTAAAGGAATTGTTTCATATACTTTTATTTTTATGTTTTACATTTATATATTTGATTCACTTGGAATTTACTCTGGTATTTAGTTGAGGTATGAATCTAATTTTATCTTTTCCATATGGCTTCCACTTGCCCAAGCACTATGTTTCAAAAAGTCCAACACTTTTAGCTTTTTGATATACAATCTTTATGACATATTAAACCTAAGTGTGAATTAAGCTCTATTTCTGGTCTTTCTATTCTGTTTCATCCACGGAGTAGAAAAAAGTAGAAAGTGGGGAGCAGGAAGAGATCGCCACTAACATATCTGAAACTATGCTAAATTTGTTACTTGTTAAAGATGACAGAAATATGTTTTTAGGACACAGTCTGCCTGAATAAAACTAAAAGCTAACCTTCCAGAGCTTGGGAAAACATGAAAATAGACTGACTTTCAGAATGGAGATATATGTAAGGGTTGGCTGATGTTTCTCCTGGAGTTGAGGGAGCAGCTGATTTTCAGAGGGTGTGCGCTGAGCCAGAGGTGTGACTGATTGACGGAAGCTGGAGTTTGGGGAGCAGCTGCCTTTCTGAGGAGGTGCGCTGAGCCAGAGGTGTGACTGATTGACAGAAGCTGGTTCATATCAGTGTTATGGTTGCTTATTTGCAGCTTCAACTAGAAACAGTCAAATTTGAAATGTAGGAATCTTTTCTTTTCTGTCCCATTTTCTGCTTGTCTATTCACATCATGTCTGAACTCCACACCCACCCTGTCATTGTATATAACCAGGAGTCTCATAGGTCTATTCATGAACACTCAATAAATGAGAAGATTTTCTAAGCACATGAGCCAGGGACAGTATGTCTAGTTTCTGTGCAAAACTTCATGAGTTTATTTTTCACAGTTCTATTTTGACCTCCTATTTCCTCCATAGATTGCGAGCACTACGGGCAGAGTGAGGTATTGCTAAGTCTTTGGGGCTGTGCAATCTTCATGTAAAATATATTTTATAAACCATGTGCCCTGACTCTGTTCATAGGCAAGAGTCTTATAAACCTAGAGATGAAGTCATTTAGGTACCTTTTGCTGCCTATTATTTTGCCAATCTTTTACCAATCTTTGTACCTATACATCTTGAACAAGTACTATATAAAAATCGTTTAAATATTTTAATAGAATCACGACTTCTCACTTGAAAAGTCGAGCTAAATGTGGGGGTTGGGGGGAAAGTGTATCTAATGGAGAGAATGAGTTTTCTTGTGTCGTGTCAGCTTTTCCAACATGGTAGTCTTGGCGCATAGAGTGTGGGGCTCTAACACCATTGAATGACATGGAACTCTTTGGAGTAATCTTAAATTTATGATATCTCAGGTTTGCTAAATTATTTGCTACTCATTCAAATGGCTTGCTTGTTTATAAATTTTATTCTCAGAATTTCTACTTCTGTTCTATTTTTCAACATGGGTTTACGTTTCTAAAATTACTTCTTTAATTTTATTTTATACTTTACTGTACTTTCAGTGGGATTTCAATTCTGAACAACTATGCAGGTGTTCACACACCTTTTTCAACTAGAAACCTTCTCGCAATAGTGTAGTTATTACTTTACTCATCTGTCTCTTTGGCTAATTTAAATATCCTCTGATAGACTACCTAGGACTGACTTATTTTTGTGAAGCTTTAGCCCATGATAAACCACCGCAGGTTCTCACTAGATAATTATTATTTTAATGAATTCATATAATGTAAAATATAGGCACAAATGAGAGAAGGAACTTTTCTAAGACCTCCTTAGATAGAAAATCTATCATCAGAATGTGTTGTGCTCTAATTAAATTGTTTGGATCTGACAGGGGGTGCAAGTTTTTCTATTTAGTTCTCATTATCTATTTTAATCTATTTATTCTCAATATAAGCAACTTGCTTAGACTTGAAATAAGATTAAATCTTACTCAGAAAGAAACAGAACATGGCAACAGAACAAATTGCTATCATTTTATGTCAAGAAAAATAAATCTCATCTCATAACATGTGGTACACTAGAATAAATTCCCAGTACTACTATTGCCTGTTTTTCCAGAAAAAAAAAAAGTAAATATTCCATTTCAAGAATTGTTTTCTACTCACAAAAAAATTGTTCATGAAATAATTAGTTTTTTTCTTTCCTTAACATTAATCGGGTTGATGCCCTTTCTACATGGATGTCCTACATCCGTTCATTGCAGTGTCCTGTGCACTGGACTCAATGTAGAAAGAAAGAGAAACAAATTGATCATCAATGGAGTACCCCCAGGTAGATTTATACCGACAAATATTATCATAGCAGAGAGTCTCATTTGACTTTAGGAATAAAAGAACTGACCATATTTTTGTTTTACTCCTCAATCAAAAATAATCCTATTAGCAATGCTAGAAAAGTGAACATTCCAGCTGTCACAAAGATACAAATTTTAATATTGACTTCTGATAAAAGTCTACAATGAACACTCCTTTTGACCATCTGTCCTTCCTTCTTTCTTTGTTCTCTTCCCACACTCCTTGGTGGGGTAATACTCAGAAGACAGTAAAAAAAAAAAAAAAAAAAAAAAATTAAGTACAAAGGTATACAGTAAAAGCAAGTTAATAGCCCATCAATGCCTTTGTTCCTCTCCTCATAGGCATCTGCTGGGGCACAGACAACCATCGTGATTTGCTCTAGATATAGTCTATCCATATGTTTATATAAATATACATATGCACACATATATATGTAGATATTAAATTTTTAATTTTTATCAAATGTTTACATACCACACGTCCCATTTGAACCCTCATTTTTACTTCTTAATAAGCACAGGAGATTCCATACTTGGGATCACTCATGCTGTTTAACAGCTGTGACTGCCATTGTGTGGCCATAGCAGCGTCTAACATATATCCTATTGCTGAAAAGTTTTACCTTTATGTTGCCACTATGTGATCATACACATCCTGGTACATCATTCTTTGTATATAGGTTGCAGATATCTGTAAAATAAATCCCCAAATCTGTATTTCCTGGGAAATAAAGTATGAATACATAATATTTTGGTCAACATTTATAATTTGGGAGTTTATAGGACCGCTGACAATGGGCGGATGCTCTGACTTCCCATATTGGTGTACAATTTATCAAATTGTAAATCTTTTCCATCCTGATTGAAAGGTGAAATTTAATTTAGTTTTATTTTGCATTTCTTGATTATAAAGGAGATTAAATATATTTTTGTGTGTTTCAGTGCCATTTGGATTTGACTTTCCATTTGTCTTTATACTCCTTAGCATATTTCTAAGAGGTTGATTTCTACAAGCTTGTTATATTCATGACATTAGTTTTGTCATCTTTTGTGTTGCAAATAGTTTTCCTTCTGTTTATCACTTGACCTAGTTTATGTGATAATTTTTTTATTCATAGGGGATCAACATACACCTCATTTTAATTGCTTCTGGTTTTTGTTTGCTGACTGAGAGGATAAGACAGAGTTCAAAATGTTTCTCATGCTTTTTTTTTCAGTACCCTCATACGCCTTTGTTTTACATTTTTCAAACACTCTTCCCCAGATGTATTTTGGTCTGAAAGTGACATGAATCCAACTGTTGCAATGTCTATACTTTTCTTCAACAACTCTTTAGCATGTACAGTGTGGTATATGTGTGTTACCGTATGATGCAGGTCAGCTAGCATTATATCATAAAGCCAGTACTCCTGAAGAGTAACAATGGCTCTTCCGTTATCCCAATCCCTGTCAAGCCAGGCTTTTCTAATTAGTATGTTGGATATCAGAAATTGGTTTCTATTTAACTTTCTATCAAAAATGGTTACCTGTTCACTAGCTTGAAGAAGATCAGAAAGGGAATTCCATTAGTGAAATTAAAGGTAGTTAATTTAAGGTACGGAGACACTCTCTACCCATGCATGAACAGGGTGTAGGAATCCATTCAAACCATACTTTTCACCCTTACAAATGGAACAAGTCTTGAATCCTTAAATAGTTCTAGATCTAGCCATTGACTCAAAAGATTGGTTGATGCTGGTTATATGATTCTCATTGTATAAGTCAGAATCCTTTCTCAGGAATGTTGACAGGTCTGCATCACATGAATTTCCTATGCAAGTTAGTGGTTAGGGCACCTCAAAGTTTAATCAACTGGGACTTCATCAAATTTACAGAGCAGGTTATGGGTTGCTTTGTGCTGTTTGCTGTTGATTATTTATTTAACAAGTGTGTGTGTTGTGAATTTGGATGCTTGCTTTCTTTCTAACCAAGGAAATGCCTGACTTTCTCCATCTTCTCAAGGAGTTTCAGTGACTACTTTATATACCCAAACTGAGCTATACATACCCCAATAAGTTTAAGGCAGCTTGTGACAACTTAATTTTTACTGATGGTCATTCCCATGTTATAATCTCACCTGCTAATTGATCTATATTTCCCCACTGATTTTAAATACTGTATTTATCATATACTAAATTCTCATAGACATTTGAGTCTATTTATGGATTCTTCACTCTGTTTACTCAACCTATGTTAGCCTCACACTCTTAATTATTGTCATTTTCAGAACTTTCTGAGTTATTTCTTACTTTTTTTTTTTTTTTTTTTTGTATAAACTGAGAGTCTTGTTTCCCCCAACCACCACCATAAAAAAATGATCTTCTGTCCATCTATCTATCTGGCACTTATATAGGAATTCCCAGACACTAAATATTTGTAATTGTTAACTCATTTTCATAACAACCCCATGTGATAGATTCTGTTGTTACCTTTGTTTTATGAATAAAGATACTGAGTCACAGAGAGGCCAAGTATTTTAATTTGAACATGCTAAATTGACAAGCTAATATAAGAAGACACCTTTATAATTTCTAGTCTTCTTAACCAAGAGCAGATGTCTTTCCACTTAATATTTTCACTTATATTTTATAATTTTCTTCCTATATATTTTATACATTTTTATAGTTCATTCTTTAGTTGTAACTGGAATTTTTCCATTCATTATATTTTATAATGGAAAACACAAAAAGCTAGTAGTTTTTACTGCTAGTTTTGTATTCACTCAGAGGATTAGGTTCTCTTATTATGATTTCCAGAAGTACAACTTTATTATCTACCAATGACATATTTGCTCTCTTTTTTTCCACTACTTATACCTTGTCTTTGTGGCATCTATACATGTATCAGCTAGCACCTGCAAAACTTTATGAAATTTTCTTTGAGTAGAGCCCCTTGCTGCCTGATTTTAGCTTGTTTTTTTTTTTTTTTTTTTTTTTAATTTCAGATTAATGTGAGGGTACAAATGATTAGGTTACAGTTCTCAACGAGCACAATAGCCACTGTCCCAGACAAGCACAATATCTATATACACACGCATACACGCAGTTGCTTCATTTACAAGTATGCAATTATAATTTATACAATTTCCTATGGATTTTCTCACTCAATAACCCACCCTGTAAATTCCTCTAAGTCAGCTGGCAGAGATACAATCATTTTCTTTTAAATTGCCATATTACTTGACGATGTGAGTGAAGCATACCACTTTTAACTATTTCCCTACTAGTGAAAATTCAAGCTGCTTCCAATTTTCTTGGAACTTATATCACAATAAACATTTTTAATATAATCCTTACCTACTAGTTATTTGATTTCTATAAAATTAAAGGTGTTGCTGAGTGTAAGGGTAAGTATATTTTAAAAATTAAATCAAGCATAACATAAATAGAGACTATGGGAAAACATCGTAAGTGTGCAGGGCACTGACTTTTCACAAACTCTACAGACCCGTGCTGTGGAATTTAATTCAAAAAGTAGAAGTGAGCAGCACCCCCGAAAGTCCCCTTTATGATCTCTTCCAGTCACAATCCTCACAGGGAAAATCACTTGCTTCATTTCTAACTAGATAGATTCTTTACTACTTTACTCCTTTTCTACTTTGTATAGATGGAATCATGTCGTATATATTCTTTCAGTTTTGACTTTGATACTCAACATTGTGGGTGAGATTTATTCATATTATTGAGTGTAGTTGTAAATAATTTACTCTCATTCCTGTACCATTTGATTGTGTGAAGGTGTTACATTTGATTAATTAATTTATCCTTTTAACTACTTCTAGCATTTGTGTAGTTTGGGGTTCTAATAAATGGAGTTTTATACATATTCTTCTACCTGTGTTTGGTGAAGATAGGCGTGAATTTCTGATTTGTAGAAGAGTGAAATTATGGATCATGCAGAATATATACTTACATGCAAATATGTTTATTTTAAGAGATACTGTTGAACAGTTTTACAAAGCATTGATTCCATTTTTCACACCCACCAGCAATGTTTGAGTGATCTGATTTTTCACATTCTCACATTTGCTATTTTGTGTATTTTTCATTTTAGCCAGTTTGGTAGATTTATGGTGGTTTGCATATGGCTGAAATTTAAATTTGCATTGCTCTGATTATTAATGACGTTGAACCCATTTTTATGTTTTTTGATTATTTGACAGTCCTCTTTCAGAAAGGGTCTTTTATCCATGTTTCTATTTAGTTGATAGCATTTTGCTTTTTGATTTGCAAGAGTTGTTTCTGCATGCATTACTCGATATAAGTCATCTCCAATTTGTGACCTACATTTTGTCTCTTAATAGTAACTTGATGCACAAAAGTCATATATTTTTAATATAGTCCAATGTATCTGTTTTGTTCCTTTGCAAACTTTTAGAACCAAAGTTGGAAATAAAACATATATTTTCATTTACAAAGACTATTTTCTAATTATCCTACGATTACGTTATTTCCTGCTATAATTTCATAATGCTTTTTATAACTAGTATGAATATTCAGACAAACATATTGGAGATTAATTGATAAGTAGAGACCAATTTTAAAGCTATTATTTCATCAAGAAATTCTAACACAGTACTATAAACAAAGGTATAAAATAGCTTCAGGTATAATTGGCAACGCACACAAAATTATGGCATAAGTAGCCCATTATGTGTTACGTGGGGTCTGATGATGATGTTGACAAACTCATCCTAGAAAAAGCGTTATGTACCTCATTGCTGGATATCACTAGGGTCACCTGTGGAGTCTGCCCCTAGGAAGCTCTGCACTGACACCAGCACCCAGTCCACCCTTCCAGGAAAGTTTGGAACTCATTTTCTTGAATGGCCATCAGGCTGTCGTCATACAAGGTCAAATAAGTTTGTGAACTAATCCTAGAAGAAGTGCTTTGAAGGGTCGACTAGGCACTAACGTCAGTGCACAGCTTCCCGAGGGGAGGACTTTGAAGGTGACTGAAGGTGACCTCAACAGGGAGGTTTTTTAGCCCTTTTTCTAGTGTGAGTTTTGACCTTAATTGTCCAAACCTGTAAGACAAGGAAAACACATCATTTTTTATACATTGATTAATGTGATAAGCAATGAAAAAGTTTAACTGCAATTGTAACCTTCTGGGGTGATTGCATTTGGTATAATGTATGAGTAATACAACCTGGATTTTACCTACAAATGCAAATAATGTAACCTAATCCTTTGTATCCTCATATTAATCTGAAATAAAAAATAAATAATGAAAATATTAAATAATTAAAACTTTGTAGTATAAATATCCATTAAGAGGTAAAAGCATCTTTCTGACACTGTCTATCAGCTTTAGTCTCTTAGCTTCAGACCCACCTTTCTCTTACTCTGCACTCTGCGTTCTTCTCTGCCACCCAGCTTCCTGCCAAAATGGGGCTCAAGAGGCAGAATGCAAAATTAGAGGCAGAAAAAGACTCGCTCCTTCCAGTTTAGTTTCCTGCTTCTGCAGCATCGCCACAGCAGCAGCTCTTCATCCTGCCGGCAGCAGCGTATCCCTTACACTTCCAGAGCCAGCCTCATTTGCCTTCCTGGAGAGAACCCAGCACCAGCTTGTAGCTGTCCCTCCAGCAGCCTTCCTGAGTCTCAGCTAGGCAGAGTCCCTCTTCCAAGTTCCAGACATACCAGCACCAGCTGGTGGATTTTAATAACCCCAAGCCTTCCTTGTGCTCCTCCAGGCCTGAGAGTAGGAGCTGCTTCCTGTCATTCCTCTGTTGCCCCATTGTTTCTTTTTGCCTTGTCCACAGTCCAAAAACTCTTTAAATTAAATTCACCTTGTCAATAACAACCTTGTACATGCCTGTATGGGAACATTTAGAAACTACCCCGTGCATACCCAGGGGAAAATGCAGGTTCAAAACACCCGAGAAGACCTTAACCCTTTACTTCCAGCTGATGCCCAGCACAGAGACACCCTAACCTAACAAAAAAATAAACTCCTGGAAGACGGGGGAGAACATGATTTCCATATTTATCACAACATAAGAGTCAAATGCCCAGTTTCTACCAAAAATCACAAGAATTCTGCAAAGAAACGGAAAGGATGGCTCCTCAAAGGAACTAAATAAGCCAACAACAAAAAATGTGTTTGAGGAAGCTCAAACACGGGATTTCATAGACCAAGACTTGAATATAACTGCTTCGAAGATGCTCAGAGGACTAAAGAAAGAAAGCAGTGTATGAACAAACTCAGAATATCAATAAAGAAATAAATTAGAAAAAAGGACCGAAAAGAAATTCCGGAGCTAAAAAGCACAATAACGGAAAGGGTGTGGAATTCAGAGGCAGGGAGAGGAAGCATCCTCAGACCAAGGTTAGGATGGAAAAAAGTGCCAAGTTTATTCTACTCTACTCTCTATTCTACTCTACTCTTTATTCTACTCTAGAGAGAGGGCCCGGCGCCAGAACAAGAGAGGCACTGGGACCAAAGTGACTTTTTACTGGGCAGTCCAGGAAAGGGGTGGGGGCGGTAATTTATGACTGTAATGCAATTAGCAGAAGCCAGTGGAGCAATTGCTGAATTCACCTTTTTTTTTTTTGCTTCCCACGTAGCAGATTGTTAACAGGAATTTAGTTCCTTTTTTTTCCTTGACTGTAGATTGATAACGGAGGCATATGGTGCATTCTCTCCTTGAGGGGGCGGGGAAGCTCACACCCTTGCTGCCCACTCAGGAACTCGTCAGGGCTGTTTAAACAAACTAAAAAAAAATAAAATAAAAAAGTTTTGGTCTGAAGGTAGTGAATCTTAGACAGTTTGCCCTTTCTTCCCTTCTCTCCTAAAGACACTGCTCCCTCTGCAGGGTGAATTGACCCGCTCTGGGGAGCGTTAATGAGGATACACACTTCCTTTAGTTTGCTCTGCTTATTTTAGTTGCTAGGTAAACATCTCTGTAGGAGAGACATTCAAGTAACCAGTCTTATAGACAGAGTTCCTGGTGCTCTAAGAGGCTGTCTGTTAGACATTCATTTTCCCTGTTAGCCTGTTAACAAGATCCTTCTTTCAATAACTAAAAGGAATAATACAAAGAGGGTTAAAATAGATTTGAGCAAACAGAAAAAAGGATCAGCAAACTTAAAAAAGGGACAATTGAAATTATTAAATTGGATAAACAGAAAAAAGAATGAAGAAAAGTGAACAGTGTAAGGAGCCCGTGGAATGCTATCATAGAGACCAACGCATGTGTAATGTAAGTCCCAGAAGGAAAGAAAGAAAGAGGCAGAATTCTGTATCTGGCAAAACCGTCCTTCAAAAATAAGGGAGGCTTTAAGACATTCCCCTTGGAATGGAAGCTGAGAGGGTTTACTACCACTGGACTTGATGCCGTGGTTTGAATGTGTCTGTAGATGTGTTAGAATCTTAATACTCAATGTAACAGTGCTGAGAAGCGAGACCTTTAGGAAGTGATTAGATTATGAGGGAGGCTTTGTCTTTATGAATTGATTAATGTTATCACAGGCATGGGTTTATTATCATAAGGGTAGGTTTGTTATAAAAATGAGTTCACAGGTAGGCATGGTAGCTCACACCTGGAATTCCAGCACTTTAGATGGGAGAATTGCTTGATTTCAGGAGTTTGAGACCAACATGGGCCACATAGTGAGAACCCATCTCCTATAAAAAAAAAAAAATTAGCCAGATGTGATGGCACACACCTGCAGTCCCAGCTTCTTCAGAGGCTGAGGTGGGAGGATTGCTTGAACACAGGAGTTTGTGATCGTACCACTGCACTCCAGCCTGGGTAACAGAGCAAGACCTTGTCTCTTAACAAAGAAGAAAAGGTGAGCTCAGGCTTTCCTTGCTCTCTTTTGCCATGCAATGCCTTCCACTATATTATGAGGCAGCAGGAAGGCCCTCACAAGATACAGCCTTTCAGTCTTCCACCTGTCATCCTCCAGAACCATTAGCCAAATAAATTTTTGTTTGCTATGAAAATTTACTCTGATGTGGTTTCTGTTTCCACAATTGTACTTTAACTACAAGATTCATTATTTTTAAACAGCAAAGAAAGAGGGTATACATTTTATAAGTCTAACCATGTAACAGTAGTAAAAATATCCAAAATAGAAACAAAATTACAATCCTATATTTAGAAACTGGGAGAGAAATTTACATTTGAAATAATATAGACATAATAAAAACATGCAATGTTCTTTCCTCCTAATTAGAACATGCAATGACTAAAACTTTGCTTTAGTATGAGTTTCCATGAAGTCATAAAAACATAATCACTGAAAATGTCTGTTCACTTTTCATCCTTTGTGGCAAACTATCCAAGTTCTCCATTTACAGTTTTTGGGAAATCCTCTTATTTACAGTATCAGTTATGCTTTGCCTGACAGCACCTGTGTTTCTCTACTTCAGAGTGGCTTGTATGGCCCTCGCTGTCACTGGAGAGCTGTCCCTGGAGGAACCTCTTGTGCTTCATCTAGGGTCTATACTCTTCCAAGCTAAACCTACCATAAATTCATGGGGTATTACCTGAGGGTTTAGCTTCAATTGATTTTTCCCCCCTAATAAGTAATTTTAATTTTATGAAGCTGAAAAGTTCAAGGCTGAAAAGAATTATAAGTACACAAAATCATTGACATTCTGCAAATAGAATTTGCTCTAATAGATGCCTCTGCATTCGAGCACAATTTGTTACACCATACTGCTAAAGAAAGAACTAGACTAGCTGTTTCCACCTACCCATTAATCCAAATAACATCTTTCTTTGTGACATATCATTCTCTCTCTAAAGCCATGTGATCCTGCCACAACGTTATTAATAGGACCATTCCTCTTTTTGTCACTGGAAACATCCTTCAGAAATTTGAACTATAGTTAAATTTCAGAAGAAATGTTATCAGAAGACATCAGTGTTTACATACGAAATGCCAATATTTTTCCTTCTCAACTTAATGAAATCTATTTATATTGGAAATTTTATATAGTATACATATATATTATATATGTGAAGTTCAAGTCCAATTGATTTTAAGACTAGGCAGCTAATAGTAAAACTTCAAATAAAAATTATTTAATGTCTACCAGGAATATAGGCTTCTGGTGGATTATAGATTATTTATTCATTTGGTTAAGCAAGGAACATAGTGGGGGGAGAATCCTGCCCTCAAGAAACTTATGAGTTTCTATGGCAAATTAAGTCATATATATATATACACACATCATGACATGTTATGACAAAGAAAAGTATAGTTGATTTAAAATAGTGCTATGGAAATTCAGAGTCTAAAAAAAATATTAATAAAGGGGAAAACGGATGGCTTTCTATTAGTACATTGATTGTCTTGATCTTGGAACAGTGACCCTCTGGGGAACACACATTCCAGGCTAAGTAAACAGCACTTGAGTAAAGGTGTGGGATGAAATCAGGAAATACGGACCTTCTAGAAGGGACAAGTGAGAAAATATATTGGCAGGGATGGTTGAAAAAGAGAGTAGAGAAGAAGAAATGAAATATAAATTCACAAAGTGAATATGTAAATACAAAGTGTTTTCCCCAAGGTTGTGGATTACTCCTTAGCAGTCATTCTGGTCTAACTTTGGTATACAACCCTAACGTAATTGTGCACATCACCATAGCCTTTTGCCACAATCATAACCATAAACTCAATCATACCCACACCTATATCCACTGAATCTTTAGGAAATCACATAGCTCTGTGGATGCCCCATTAACTGTTAACTAAATTTAGAGATATTATAACCTGAAAATAACATCTTTTAAAATCAATATAATACCTAACTCTAATAAAAATGGAAAATGATTCATAAAATTACATATATTTGTTATATATATACATGGTATGTATATAAATATTAAATATGTCTACAACAAAAACATAATGAGGAAGCTAAATATTTGCACTTTTTATAATTAATAAATCTGGATTTAAGAGAAGTTATGATACTTTCAGTACAAAAACACAGAAAAATTGTAGAGCACAGGTACAGGGGACATAAAAAATAAAAGCTAACATTAGGATAGATAATAATAGCCAGGACTTATTTATGTGTAATAAAAGTGAACTAACTTCAGTTGATGTGGGAATGACATCAGATGATTATCTCTGTCTCCAGCACTAAGAGACAGGTAGAGAAGGTAGATTGCCACAAACAGAGACACTAGGGCCCACAGAGAGGTTGTGTGGTCATCTCTGAGAACAGGAGAGAGTACAAGCAACAGGTAACCCCAAAAGAAATAATTCTAATATATAATTTTATAAACTTGATTTATCCTGTTCTACAATTTAATATGAAATTAAAATATAATTTAATATGGAAATTAAAAATAAAACTTGTATTAATAGCTTCACTATGATTTCCAAATGTCATATGTCTCAGCTGATTTAAAACCATTTGGTTCTCAGTCTGTTAGGAGTCTCAGTCTCCTCTGTTACCCACTTACATGGGAACTAAGTGTAAGAATTCAGGGATGTATTGTACTGTCAACTCCAAAATCCACAAGCAGCATTGCTCTCCATAAAGTGATTTCCTGAAATGATGGTCGATATTTCAGATGCATTCTTGAAAAATATTATAGCCATAAAAAATTCTTGGAGACTGTATTTTAAAGATTTTTTTTATATGTTCAGGTGTCAAGTATTTTAAGCTTAGTTATAAATTGCTCTAGTTGTGCTCATGCGTGGCAACTCTTCAATGGGCACAATTGTTCATTGCATTGCAAGACCCCCAACACTTCTCACTCCGTCCTCTAAATGCAAACAGTGAGCACTATCATATTCTCTGCTTCTGTGAGTTTGGCAATTAGAGATACCTCCACTACTGCACGATTCCACTTACAGGTGTATGAAGTATCTATGATCGTCAATCATGTACAAGTAAAGCATAGTGGTTGCCAGGGTCTGAGGGATGGGGGAAATTAAAAGTTGTTTAATGGGTATAAAGTCTCAGTTATGCTAGATGAGTAAGTTCTAGAGATCTACACAACACAGCTCCCAGAGTCAATGCAATATTGTGCACTTCAAAATTTCTACCCTCCTGTTAAGTGTACTTACCACAAAAGAGACCCCCCGAAACAAAAACAGAGGGACGCAAGGGTACTTTGAGAGGTATTGGATATGTTTATTACCTTTATTATGTTCATGGTATCTGGAGATACCCAAATTCATCACATTTTACACATTAGATATAAATAGTCCTTAGTATATCAATTATACCTTAATAAAGCTGTTATAAATAAATAAATAAATGAAGTTAGCACTTCCAAACACTATGATACTCAAAATGGCCAGGCAGGTCCACAGAATTCTCCCTAGGTTATAGTAAAAGCCACTGGAGATTGTTATTAATCTTATTTATTACTTTTCCAGGGTAAGACTCAAAGATAGAGGACTTTTACCAATGGTCTGAAAGATGGCTAAATGATTTTTAATGCTCAGCATTCACTGAGGTTCAACAAGTGAGGTAATCAGGAAAGAATAAACACAAAATCTGAAATTCAGAGATGCAATTATATTCTCACATACCAGAACACATTATATTTGAAAAACAGTTTGCATCTAATTGCTGTACTCATGGGTTTTTGTAAGTAATTTCGTGTATCTATTTCATAAGCATCGTTCTTTGTTGGCATTTTACAAAGGCAATCTTTCAAAAAAAAAAAAAGCACTAGATTATGTAATTCATAGTTCTGTTTTCTGTAAAACTCAAGATCTCTTAATATGAACGAATTCTCCAGTAAATACTGTTTATTTGAACCACAATTGAGAACTACAACAATAAACATTAGAATCAGCTCAGGAAAAAACCTGAAAATGGATAAATTTACAAGAGGAAAGAAGCATGGTAGGAAAGTCGTCAAATTTCTTGAGAAATTAAAGGAGCAGTGAATGACCCCAATAATGAAGTAAGTCTTGGGAGCCCCTAGGAACACATTAGCCAAGCAGACTGTTACAGCCGCAAAGGTCTTACCAACACTCTTGTCCTGGAGAAGCGATTGTTTTAAATGACTTGTGAACATCTGTTTTATACACTCATATAATGAGGAAAAAGTGGTTAATTAGGTGAATGTTTTCCCCAGACATTTACTTCATTAAAAACATTTAATGAATGGTATCGATGATCTAAAAAAGAAGTCACATTTTCTTTTTTAAGATTTTTTTTCTTATTTAGTAAGGTCATTTGTGTTATTACAGATTATTCTGGTATTTGGTATTGGTTAAGGTGTTACCTTAAATGAGGAAAAACTTTACAAATAGACTTGACCTTACAGTGTGTCCTAGAATGGAACTACCTTCCCTAATCATGAACTCCTACAAGACAGAAACCATTGTTGTTTAACCTACTTTTTGACTGTGAAATCTACTAGAAAAGTAATTGGGGTGGGGACAGCCTGTATTCATTTTTATCACAGCAATTATTTCCCTATGTTATAATTGCCTGTCTACTTGCTTGTTCCTTTCCTTCATTCCCAACAACTCTACTAGAGGATGAGCATCTTTTCTACTGGACTAATTATTATTTCCCTCTAAATTTTTTAGTTATTTTTGTAGTTACAATAGTTAAAAGTGTTTTAGTCATTGTGTTGTTTGATCTTATTATATCTTCTTTGAAAATTGTGTCTTTTATTATTAAAAAATGGCTTTTTTATCTTGAGTAGTGACTGTATTTTATTCATTCATTCATTCATTCATTCATTTAATTTCAGGTCAATGTGAGAGTACAAATAATCAGGTCACAATATTTGAAGCTGTTAGGTAGAGTCCCTCTTGTAGTTGTGTCCTGTACCCTAAAAGGTGTGCCATACATTCCCATCTCGTGGCCATTAAGTGGGAGCACACCAATCACCCCTCCTTTGCTCTCTCCCTTTCTTCATTCCCCTTCCCCCCAACTTGAACTAAGTTGAGTTTTTCTCTTATGTGAGCATGTATTAGATTATCTACTGGCTTCATATTAGTATTTAGTGCGTTCTTGCAATACTTTACTAAGAAAAATGTGTTTCATCTCCATCCAGGTTAATACACAAGATGTAAAGCCTCCATTTTTTTTTTTTTTTTTTAATGGCAGAATAGTATTCCATGGTATACATATAACACAGTTTCCTAATCCATTCCTGAATTGATGGGCATTTAGGTTCTCTCCACATCTTGGTGATTGTAAATTAAACTGAGATAAACAACTAGTGCAAATGTCTTTATGACAAAATGATGTTTTTTCTTCTGGATAGATGCCTAATAGTGGGATTGTGGGGTCAAATGGGAGGTCTAATTGTAGTTCTTGGAGGATTCTCCATACATCTTTCCAAAGAGGCTGTATTAGTTTGTAGTCACACCAACAGCATAAGTGTTCCCCTCTCTCCACATCCACACCAGCATCTGCAACTTTAGGACTTTGTGATGTGCACTAATCTTACTGGGATTAGGTAATGTCTCAGGGTGGTTTTGATTTGCACTTCTTTGATGATTAGGGATGATGAACATTTTTTCATGTTTGTTAGCCATTTGTCTGTCTTCCTCAGGAATGGCAACATGTCTCTTGCTCAGTGATAGATGGGATTGTTTAATCATTTTTGTTGATTAATTTGAGTTCTCCATAGATCCTAGTTATAAACCCTTTGTCAGATTCATACCATGGAAATATCTTTTCCCATTGAAGTTTGTCTGTTTGCTTTAATTGTTATGTCCTTAGCTGTGTAGAAGCTTTTCAGTTTAATTAAGTCCCATTGTTTATTTTTGTTGTTGCAATTGCCAATGAAATCTTCTTCATAAAATCATTCCAAGGATGACATCCTCAAGAGTTTTTCTTACACTTTATTCTAGGATTTTTATCATTTCATGTCCTAGATTTAAATCTTTCATTTTTCTTGAGTCAATTTTTTAAGTGGTAAAAGGTCTAGGTCCAGTTTCAGTCCTTTACATGTGGTTATTTAATTCTCCCAGCACCGCTTATTGAATAGGGATTCTTTACCCCAGTGTATGCTTTTGTTTGGCTAACCAAAAACCAAATGGCTATAAGAGACAGGATTCATGTCTTGGTTTTCTATTCTGTTTCAAATGTCCATGTCTCTATTTTTGTGTCACTACCATGCTGTTTTGATCACTGTGGACTTATAGCCTAAAGTCTGGTAGAGTGATGCCTCTGGCTTTGTTTTTATTACTAAAAATTACTTTAGCTATACTGTTTTTTTTCCTGTTCCATACAAAATTAAGAACTATTTTTTTTTCCAATTCTTCAATGTATGATATTTGGTATTTTAGTGGGAATTGCATTGAATCTGTACATTGCTTTGGATACTGTAGACATTTTTACAATGTTGATTCTTCCCAGCCAAGAACATGGTATATTCTTCAATTTGTTAATGTGTTCTGCTGTTTCTCTTCTTAGGGTTTAATAATTCTCTTTCTAGAGATCCTTCACCTCTTTGTTAGGTATATTCCTAGGTATTTCATTTTCTTTGAAGCTACTGTGAAGGGAACTGTGTCTTTGATTAGCTTCTCAACTTGGCTGTTATTGGCATATACAAAGGCTATTGATTTGTGGACATTTATTTTATACCCTGAGACATTACTGTATTTCTTGATTACTTCCAAGAATCTTGTGGTTGAGTCTCTGGGGTTCTCTAAGTATAATATCATATCATAGGTAAAGAGTGAGATTTTGACCTTGTCTGCCCCCATTTGGATGTCATTTATATTCTTTTCTTGTCTGATTGGATTGGCTAGAACTTCCAGCACTATGTCAAATAGTAGTGGTGAGAGAGAACATCCTTGTCTCATTCTAGTACTAAGGGGGAAAGCTTTCAGTTTCATTCCATTGAGTATGATATCAGCTGTGGGTTTGTCATAGATGGCTTCAATCTGTTTTAGGAAAGTGCCACTGTGCTCATGTTCTTAAGTGTTCATGTTAGAAAGGATGCTGAATGTCATTAAATGCTTTTTCTGTGTTTATTGGGAGGATCTTATGGTTTTTGTTTTTGCTTCTATTGATATGGTGAATTACATTTATAGATTTGTGTATATTAAATCAGTTTTACATCACTTGGATGAAGCCTCCTTGATTGTGATGTATTTTTTTTAATGTATAGCTCTAATTTATAAGCTAAGATTTTGTTGAATATTTTTGCTTAAATTTCTCTCTTAGGACTGCTTTTGCAATATCCCATGTTTTGGTAACTTGTAGTTTCATTCTTATTATGTTTGAGGAATTTAACAATTTCCTCCTTTATCTTTTCCTTGATTCAACTGTCATTCAGCATAAGGTTGTTAAATTTCCATGCTTTCATGGAGATACAAATTTTTGTTAGAGTTGAGTTCCACTTTTATTGCCTTGTTGTCTGTGAAGATACAAGGTATAATTTCAATTTTTTAAATTTTATTGAGGTTTGATTTGTGTCCCAGGATATTATCTATTATGAAATATGTTCCATGGGCTGATGAGAAGAATGCATATTCTTTGGCTTTGGGATGGTATACTTTGTATATGTCTATTAATCCCATTTGTTTAAAGGGCACATTTAAATCCATCGTATCTTTGTTTAGTTTCTGTTTAGAGTATCTTTCCAGTTATGCAAGAGGGGAGCTAAAGTCCCCAGCTCTTATGCAATATAACATATTGCTTAGACCAATTGAGGTCTGTTTTATAAATCTGGGAGCATTTGAATGGGGCAGATATATATTTAGGATTGAAATATCCTCTTGTTATATTGTTCCCTTGACTACAATGAAGTGAAATATTTGTCTTTCTTAACTTTAGTTGCTTTAAATCCACTTGTGTCTGAAAATAAGATTGTAACCCCTCTTTTCTTCTGATTTTCATTTACTCAAAATATTGTTTTCTATCCCTCTACCCTGAGTTTTCTTTTGTTCTTCAAGGCTAGGTGTATTTCAGGGAGATATCATGTGGATGGGCTTGTGCGTTTTTTATCCAATCAGCTAGTCTGTGCCTCTTCAGTGGAGAATTTAAGCCATTAACATTTATTGACAGAATTGGTAAGTGTGGTACAGTTCTATTCATCTTGTTTTGTGAAAGTCCACTGCTTACTTTTTGTCATTGTGGAAGCTAAGTTTGTCTTTCAGTTTCTGGGTGTTTACTTTGCCTGTGGGCCATTGTGATGCTTAGTGTGGAAAATAGGTCTAAGTATTTTCTAGAGAGCTGGTCTTGTTGTGGAAAATTTCCTCAATGTTTGCATATCAGTAAAATAATTAAATTCTCCATTGATTTTGAAACTTAGTTTAGCGGAATACAGAATTCTAGGCTGAAAATTGTTTTGTTTAAGAAAGCTAAGAGTAGCTGACCATTCTCTTCTGGCTTGAAATGTTTCAGCTAATAAGTCCGTACCATGCTAATGGCTCTGCCCCTGAGGTCTACTGGTGCTTTCTCCTGGCTGCTTATGGAATTTTTTCTTTTATCTTGACTTTGGATAAGTTCATTAAATGTGTCTTAGAGATGCAGTATTTGTTCTGAGATGACCCAGGGTTCAATTTTCCTCTGAAAGGAGTGTGTCAGAATCTTTAGTGAAACTTAAGAAATTTTCATTTATGATATCCTCCAAAAAGGCTTCCATTCCTTTCTGAAGTTCTTCTTTCCTTTCAGGGATCCCTGTAATTCAGATGTTTGAATGCTTTGTGAAGTCCCATAATTCTCTGAGTGAACATTCTAATTACTCTCTCTTCTTTTCTGCCTCTTTGACTACCTGGGTTAGCTCATGAACTGTATCCTTTCACTCTGAGATTCTTTCTTTTCCATGGTCTTATCCATTATCAATACTTTCTACTGCATCTTTAAATTTCCTGATTAACTGCTTCAATGCCTTAAGCTCCACTATACCCTTTTTCAATGCCTTAAGCTCCACTATACCCTTTTTTCATATCTTTAATCCATTTCTGGTTCTGTTTTTCCACTTTCTTAGCTATTTCCATCATTGTTGTTACCATCCGTATTTTAAATTCCTTTTCTGTCATTACCATTACTTCTTTATAGATAGAGTCCTGTGAAGTAGCTGTCTCATAATCCTTTGGGAGGTTTCTCTGTTTTGTTTTTTCATGTTGCCAGAACTTTTATGTTAATTTCTCCTCATTGTGTTTTCTTCTTGTTCACTTCCTTTCCCTTCTTACTACCTCTTTCACTTTAAATTACCTTGTCTTAGAGTTTAGGTGTTGAAGTGGACTTTTGGTATGAAGCCAAAAAAGAAGAAAAGGGTAAAGAGTGATAAGGGAGAAGGAAAAGAAAAAGAGAAAGAGAAAAAGAAAAAAGAAGGAAAAGAGTTGGGGTAAAGGAAAAGAATTGAAAAAAAAAAAAAGATAATGAGGACAGAGAGAAAGAGAGCATGCACACAATGGGAGGAATGGTGTGTTTGACAGGGTGCTTTGGCCACACCCAAAACCCTAGGACTTTGGAGGGTCTGGCCTGGTATGGCCCTTGGGGTCCATACCTGCCTGGGAAAAAGCAAGACCTCACATCCACCAGATGTAGAAAAGAAATCTATAGTAAATCACAGTGGGGACCTACCAATACCATCTCTCTAAAGGTTAAAACTAGACAGATACCATAGACCATGAGCTCTTGGCCGCCTTGAGCCAGACCAATGCTGAGATTCCCCCCTACTCAAAGCAATGCCATGACCTACCAGCACTCAGAGAAAAGAGGAAATCCAAAATAACAAAAAATGGATA
This sequence comes from Loris lydekkerianus, assembly GCA_963574355.1. NCBI lineage: Eukaryota > Metazoa > Chordata > Mammalia > Primates > Lorisidae > Loris > Loris lydekkerianus. Next base: position 3,913 of record CAUYPK010165713.1, on the reverse strand, counting down.
TCTTAACTGTCGTATGAGAAACTTATGTGGGAAAGGTGAGAAAAGTAGAAAAATTTTTCTGAAAGAGAGAAAAATGGAGGAAAATAAAAAATAAAGAAATAATAGAAGAGGCTGAAAAACCATAATGAAAAAAAGCCCTTGCTTTTGAAGAAAATAAAAATGAAAAAATAAAAATACAATCAGACAACAATAACAAAAGCAAAAAATAAAACCAAACACAACAACAACCACAACAAGAAAAGAGAGGGAAAAAAGAAGAAAGAACTAAGGAAAATATTTGGTAAGAGAAGCAAAAAATATTAAAGAAATATAGTGTGTGTGTGTGTGTGTGTGTGTGTGTGTGTGTGTATGTGTCTGTTTGTAAGTATATATTCCAATATATTACCTGACCACTAGGTAATGTTAGAAGACAGAGAGCTCACACCTTGGTTTGCTGTGTAAAATGGGGGCTAGAAGCCACACTCTAGATGCAGAGGAATTCCAGTCCTGTTTTCTTGACTTATTTGCCCTCAGATAAGGCATGGTTGCTTTGTCAGCATTCCTGTCACTGTGGTATTGGGATCCTAAAGCTGTCAACAGATTCCTTAGGAGACAGGTCAACCCACACCTCCCTGACAACAAAGTGGCCTTCTAGTGGTACAGGGAAGGCTCAGCTCACCCCAAGGATACCAAAGCCAGCCATGTACTAGGAACCTACAGACCATTTCTCCCTCATGGCCTTTCCACAATGGCAGCACCTTCTTAGTTGCTGACCTGATGGGAGATCCACCCTTCTTGGTATTGAATCCCAGCTGCTAGATGCTTTTTGAGTCAACTAACTCATTTAAACCTTCCAAAGCAGCTCCAGTGAGACTAGTCCAAAATCAAAAAACTGCAGGACAACCTTTTGCTGTCCCCAATCCTCTGTGGGAGGGCCCCATATGGCTCCTGCTGGTACAAAAACACTTGCTTTCTGTGCTGGTTTTCCTCAGTTCCAGACATCCTCACTAGCTCCTAGAGTCCATCACTGCTTCACTGTACCCCCAGAATGATGTTTCTGGAGAGGTATCCCTGGCCAAATGTGGCTGGAGATTTTTTTCCCTATCTCATCACGAGTGGCTAGTAAGGAGATGTGTCTAGTCTGCCTTCTTGCTCCCCTCCTGATTGTATTTTTCAATAGCATCTTAACTGGTCTTCAACTCCAGAGTTTAAGCAATCCACCTGCCTTGGGCTTCCAGTGTGCTAGGATTATAGATGTGAGCCACTGCACCTGGCCTGTCATTTTTAGCTTATCACTTTAGGTATATTTCTTATAAATGACATACAAGGTTGGACAATTAAGTTCAGAAACTCACCCTACAAAAAGTGCTACATACCTCATTGCTAAACAGCACTACAGTCACCTTGGAAGTACTCCCCTGGTACTACCTTGTGAAGGTATGCACTATTGTCAGCACCTAGACCACCATTCAAAGCACGTTTTCTAGGATGAGTTCACAAATGTAATTGTCAAACCTCCTACAAGGACAGCTTTGATGACCATTCCAGAAAAAAGTTCCAAAATTGCCTTGAAGAAAGCCATTTCTCCTTTGTTAAAAGCTCAGTTTTATTGAGTTTTGTCCATTGTGCTGGGGGTTACCTATTCATTTCAAACACAGAAGTCTCACTTGACACAAAAGCTAAATAGTAACATTGCAATATGGACACCTGACTCTTCTCTGTAAATCAGAATACAGGTATTTTTGGAGTCAGGTGGTGTTGTGAAGTTGATTGCCCAGGCTCTTTTGATTAGGAACAGTGTAGGGACCACTCCCTGACTAATGATGTTCAAGCAGAAATCATGATCACTGTTAGTGCACCAGACAAATCTGGCTTGACTTGTATGTAACAAAGTTATGAGTTGTTTTTCAGTTGCCATGAGCCCCCGTTGAAGACCACATAATCTGAGCATGCCCACTGCTTACCAGGATCCTGAATCCAATCAGATTGAAGTCCTGGCATCACCCCATGGCAAAATCCCATCAGAGTGCATTTCCTGGCATCAACCACATTGTGAGGTCCTATCAGATCACACCTCATTATCTTCTGACTCTAAAACCAACCCAACCTCTTTGTTCAGGTGCATGCTGCTTCGGGAACTGATCCTGGTGTGCTACTTACTTATGGCATATAATGAAACTGGGCTGTATCTATGAACTTCTACCAACTTGATATCTGCCAAGAAAATGGACTACCTCCATTTGAGAGGTAACAAAATGATTAATACTTAGCTGGCATGTATTTTTGCCCATTGCCCTTCTTCTTCTTCCTGCCTAAAATGCAGATACCATGTTCAAAGTTGGAGGAGCCATCTTATGCTCACAATGACAAAAGCCACAAGAAAGCAGGCTGAGTGAAAATGCAGAAGGATAGGCTCTTATTGGCACTGTACAACGCTGCTAGACAGCCTTCTTCCAGACTCCTGCTATGTGAGAAACACAAGCTCCCTTGTTGAGTCAGATTTCTTGTTTTGTTTAGCTGGGGGCAATCCTAATGGATATACCTCTTGCTGACTAAGGCACCTCTAATCCTCCCTGCTCCCCTCCAACAGATGAATTAGCTGAATATCCTAATTCCCTCCTCTCTCCAAGCTATGACTAGAATTCTTTTATTTCTCCACTTTCCCCTCTTTCTTAACAAAAATCTTTTGGTGAAATTATTTTCTGCTTTAATTCTAAACTATTATGTCATATTATCTTAGAAAATATCATTTTATTTCAATGTTTTTTATTCTTTCAATTACTCTCTCCTCATGTGTATAAATATACACCACAAAGTTCTTATTTTTATTATTTTTTTAACCATCATTTTCTTTCTTCTTCACCTTTTGTTATGTTAACATTTCTGTTCTGATTCATTCCTGTTCATGAAGTTCTTTCTTGGAAATTCTCCTCAGATGAACTGCGTGTTGATTTCTTGTTTATTGGATCTGTGATTTCTTGTTTATTGGGTCATGGTTCCTTTCTCTGTCTAGACTGTGGATGTTATTTAAATGTCACACACCTTCCAGGATCAAAAACTGGTATATCTCTTTCATTTTTCTTCTGTAACTAATTCCAATGTTGTTTGTTATTTTACTTTATCTTTGAGGTATTGTATTTTGTAAATTATTTTTTCTCACATTCAGTGGCACTTTTAATTTTCAGAATCAAATTCTTCTTGAAGCCAGAGAATTTTCTCTAGTATTTAATTATATTCTCTCATCCCTTGTTTCTTTCTCTCTTCTGGATCTACTGTCAGTTGTTTATTTGGACTCCCAAATACATTTTCCAATTTACTTTTTTCTTCCCTTACTATTTCTATTTCTTTTTCTTTTTTTGCTTCGTATTTTTTTAAAGGAAAAAACTGTATTAAAATTGTCATATTAAGTCACATTTGACTTCTGCAATTATAAGAGATACAAGATGCAATGTACAAGAAAACAAATGTCAGTATATAGTGAGTGTTATGATTTTATTTTTATTTTATCATTTATTTATTTATTTTGTTGTTAAATCATACCTATCTACATTACCGCAATCAAGGGGTATAATGTGCTGGGTTCATATACAATCTGAAATAATCTCATCAAACTGTTCAATGTCACCTTCACGGCATTTTCTTAGTTATGGAATGTAGACATTTGTATTCTGCATTTAGTTAAGTTTCACCTGTACCCATTTTAAGATGCATCGTAGGTGTGGCCCCACCTCTTATATTCCCTCACCCGAATCTCCCACCTTCCTTCCCCTCCCTTGGCCCTTTCCCAATATTGTTGTGCTATAGTTGGGTTATAGCCTTCATGTGAAAGCTATAAATTAGCTTCATAGTAGGCGTACAACTGAACTTTCTGCAGCCTTCCAAACCCCTTATACTTTCAGTGGTTGACAGGTCCAGGAGGTTCTCACGGGATTCG
>CAUYPK010165707.1:0-22738 GCA_963574355.1 Loris lydekkerianus | reverse complement strand
TAGAGACAGAGTCTCACTTTATGGCCCTTTGGTAGAGTGCCATGGCATCACACAGCTCACAGTAACCTCCAGCTCCTGGGCTTAAGCGATTCTCTTGCCTCAGCCTCCCGAGTAGCTGGGACTACAGGTGCCTGCCACAACACCCGGCTATTTTTTTGTTGCAGTTTGGCCGGGGCTGGGTTTGAACCCACCACCCTTGGCATATGGGGCCAGTGCCCTACTCACTGAGCCACAGGCGCTGCCCTAGATAAAAGATTTTAACATTATATATGAAACTATAAAAATACTAGAAGAGAATGCAGAGAAAACACTTGAAGATATCAGTCTGGGAGAATATTTTCTGAGGAGGAATCCCCCCCTCTCGGCAATTGAAGCAACACCAAAAATGTATTACTGGGATCTGATCAAGCTAAAAAGCTTCTGCACAGCTAAGGGCAGTGCAAGTAAAGCAAACAGACAACCTTCAGAATAGGGGAAGATATTTGCAGGTTCTTATTCTGAGGAAGTTCTGCTAACTAGAATCTACAGAGAACTCAAATTAATTAACAACAACAACAAGAACAACAAAAGCTCCATTTCTTTGTGAGCAAGAGATTTGAACAGAGACTTCTCTGAAGATGAGAGGTGAATGGCTAACACATGAAAAAATGCTCATCATCTGTCGGCGCCTGTGGCTCAAGCAGCTAAGGCACCAGCCACATACACCTGAGCTGGCGGGTTCGAATCCAGCCTGGGCCCGCCAAACAACAATGACAGCTGCAACTAAAAAATAGCTGGGCGTTGTGGCAGGCGCCTGTAGTCCCAGCTGCTTGGGAGGTTGAGGCAAGATAATTGCTTAAGCCCAGGAATTGGAGGTTGCTGTGAGCTGTAAAGCCATGGCATTCTACCGAGGGCGACATAGTAAAACTCTGTCTCAAAAAAAAAAAAAAAAATCTGGAGAATGGAAGTAGTTTTTATTTATAATACATATATCTGACTGACAGAGCATTTTGGTATCTAGAACATACTCCTACAAATTATTAAGAAAAAGACAATCCAATAGAAAAATGAACAAATATATGAATGGACTCTTCATCATAAAAGACAGTATCCAGATATCCAAGAAACACACGAAAAGTGCTTAATTTCAATAATCATCTGAGAAATGGAAATTAAAAGCACAATGTAATACCATTACATAGTTACCAGAATGGCTAATGTAAAAAAGACAGAAAATGCTAAGTATTGGTGAGGATCTGGAGCAATTAGGACTATTACACACTGCTGGGAACCACTCTGGGAAAATTTGTGACAGGACAGTATTGTGTACATTATAGCTGAGTACATGCATGCTTTGTGATCCAGTCATACCATTCGTGAGTACCTATCTGTATTAGTCTGCTTGGGCTGCCATAACATAATAGCACAGACTAGGTGGCTTAAACAACAGAAATTTATTTCTTATGGTTCTAGAGCCTGGGGAATCCAAGATCAAGGTAATAGCCAACTGGGTTCCTCCTAAGGGTTGTCTTCCTGGCTTGTAGATGGCTGCCTTCTCTCTGTGTTGTCACCTGGTGGAGACCATGAGGACATGCTGTACACTCTTCTTCTTTTAAGGCCACCAACTCAGTACCATTAGAGGTCCACCCTTCAGACCTCATTTAATCTTCACTACTTCCTCACAGGTCCTTCCCATTTCCAAAAAATGGTCATAGAAGGTTAGAGTTCAATATATGAACTTGGGGGATAGAGACGCAAACATTCAGGCCATAAAAATGCCCAAGAGAAATGGCATACATATGTTCTTCGAAATACATGTGCTAGAATATTCATAGTAGCAATATTCATACTTGTAATATTCAACCTGGAAATTACTTAAATGCCTATCAGTAGTAGAATGGATGGACAAATTGTGGAATATCCATATGATAGAATGCTACATGACAATGAAAAGGAAAGATATACAATCACACACAGCATACATGAATCTCATAAACATAAGATGAAAGAAACCAAATACTAAAGTACTTCATGTATGAAAACAGGCAAGAACTCATGTATGTAGTTAGAAGGTAAGACAGTGATGAATCTGTCTCTGCATGGGCACAGGAAGGAACATGTGGGGCCTCTGGAGAATGGGGAACCTTTACGTGGAACCTCTAGGGGGTGGAGACATTCTTTTTCCTTTTTTTTCTTAAAACAGAGTCTCACTCTGTTGCCCTGGGTAGAGTGCCCTGGTGTCACAGCTCACAGCAACCCCAAACTCCTAGGCTCCAGTGATCCTCCCAAGTAACTGGGACTATAGGTGCCCAAATGATGCCCAGCTAATTTTTCTATTTTTGGTAAAGATGAGGTGCTGCTTTTGCTCAGGCTGGTCTCAAACTCTTGAGCTCATGCAATCCAGCCACCTCGGCCTCCCAGAGTGCTAGGATTATAGGCGTGAGCCAACGCACCTGGTCCACATTCTTTTTCTTGATCTGGGTTCTGGTTAAATGAGTGAGTTTGTGAAAATTCTTTTACCTGAACATATATGGTAAATGTACTTTATATTACAGCTCAGTAAAAAGCTTCAAAAGACAAAAATGAGTCCCACGAGTGGTATTATTTATGAATATGTCCTATGATTAGTGTTCATTAAGTATCTACAGAGAACAGGTCACTGTGGACCTGACCCAGACTTGATCTTGTATGTATATGGAATATTTATTTTTATGCTGTTTTTCCAACCTTGCTGTGGGATTGTGATTTAATTATATATTTCTGATAGTGTGATTTAAAATGGTAGAATAGGGATGCTGAATTCACTGCTGCTCTCAGAGGGAAAATTATAAAAAAGTTATTGAGTGTGTATGTCAGCATGCTGATAAAAGGTAAGGAAATAATGAAAAAAAGATAGACATATTTACACTTAGGATTTTGTTTAAAATTTCCAGTTGGGGGCTTAATGACTTTTGGTTCAAGGAAAGAAGTACCATGGCAACGCTGCCATCCCATTTGTATTCCAGCAAGCTCTGGAACGTAAGGACAGACACCCAAAGGAGCCACAGACCCTGGTCTCTAGGAGCCCCAATCTGCTTCACGGCTCAGTGCCCTCTAAGCCGAGTTCAGCACCGGCAGAGGAGGCTTGAGAGACCCCTGCAGCCGATGGATGTTCATTCATTGAGTCTTGCCACTCTCCACTGGCAAATACTGCTTGCGGTTTCATTCCCGCATCCTCGTGTTGCCCTGGCAAGGGCAGTAGTCTTTAGCTGTATGCACAATTATCCTCATCAAAGTGCTGAGTATGACAGAAGTGTAAGAAAGGAAGGAATTGTTGCATTCTTTTTGCTTTCTTTTTTTTTTTTAAGAGACAAGGTTTCACTTTGTCACCAAGGCTGGAGTGCAGGGTACCATCATAGCTCACTGCAGCCTCCAGCCACTGGGCTCAGGCCATCCTCCTGCCTTAGCCTCTAGAGTAGTTGGGACTGCAGGCACCTGCCACCATACCCGACTATTAAAAAAAATATTTTTGGAGAGATGGGGGTCTCGCTACATCACCCAGTCTGGTCTCCAACTCCTGGGCTCAAGTGATCCTCCCTCTATACTGGTTTCTAAAGTGCTGGGATTACAGGCATGAGGCAACACACTCAGCCCAACTGCTATATTCCTGTCTCTGTCTTCTTGAATCCTTCCCTGAGACAGAGTGATATTCTGAAAGCCTCCAAGGAGTTGACTGGCAGCTGGGGCTGCTGTTACAAGGAATGGCAAAAAGAATTACTCTGGCAAAGCATCTTACTGTTAACATAATGGTCTAGGGGCCTCATCTGAAAGCATCTTGTGTCTACATTACTCTCGACGTCTCCTCTCACTAGAATGTAAACTTCCTAAGGCCAGGAATTTATGTCCGTTTTATTAATCTTTATTACCCCAGCCTTTAAAATAGTACTTGGAATATAGGAGGCATTCTACTTGTTGAATAAATGGAAAGAAAAAGTAGTTAAAGTGAATGAGTGTGTCTTGAGAATGATGGAGAAAGGAAATTGCAATATGTACAGTCCATGGTTTTAATTTAATTGCATTTAAATTTAAAGTTAAATTTTGGTAGTTGGAGAAATTAAACTACAGAACAGGTAAGAAACTTACTCAAGGTCACATATCAGAAACAAAGAATAAAATCCTGACCTCCTGGCTTTCCAAGTTTTTCATTGGGAAACAATTCTACACTCCCATCTCTGCTATAGTTAATGCTCTGGACTCCCCTGGCAAGGAGACATATTTGTGACTTTTTAAATCAAATAAATTCATTTCATGAGCATGTTTCTAATATTATAAACCTTCGTATGTTTGGGGAAGTATTTGAAAACAAGGCCAAGGGAATTCATCTTGTCCTGGTTATGTTTGCAGTTTCATAAAGGGAGTCTTGTTTCACCAACAGATATATTCATGAAAAGCATATGACTTTTTTTGTAACTGTAAGCTTATTTTCATGCCAAATTCCAAAGATGTTTTGGCTTCATTGCTGATCTTCAACGACAATGACTCTAGTCCTTTAGCTTTAAGTGCCTGGGCCCCTTCTCCAGTTTCACTGTCAAGTAGTTAATGATCTATAAACAAATACCAAGATGCCCTAAGGGGCTCTCCATTTAAAGGGGTCTTGAATCATTTTATAATGGAAATACAGTGGTCCTGCCAGCTGATTTATGATTTGTCAGTTCTGCTTTTTGAAGTGAAGTTCCACTGGTATTTTCAGATGGGACAGGTTTTTAATTTGCTGTATAATAACATGATACTTTCTCCAATTTTTCCCTTCAGGAGCAAACTCTTAGAAATGTCAATCTGCATTTTCAGCTTCCATTGTATGAAATACCATTTTATTTCTGTGTGGGTAAGTAGCTACAGAGGGTAATAATCTCAATGCAATGTTATCTACTGGTTACTGAACATTTTTTATCTTTCAGCTATTTTGTACCTATTGTCTCAGTTTCAATGACACGCTGACACAGTTTCATTTTCTTCATTGGCAAGCTGAGAACTGGATGTCAGAGGTTAGAGAGGGTAACAGAGCAGGCAGTCACAGAGCAGGCAAGCAGTGCAGCTGGGATTTGAACCTACATTAGTAGGACTGAAAAAAATCCACATTCTAAAACACAGTTTAAAAGAGTCACGTGATGCCAGACTTAGACGTTAATGTAAGAGCCTCATGCTCTACTGACTAAGCTAGCCCGGCATCTTCAGATTTACATAGTGGGCATAGTTAGCATACCTTACATGTTATACAATCAGTAAAGACACAGGAAATAGCATTCTAGAACCAAAATATAGCCCACTTAGCCCAGATGTCTTTCTGGCTCAAAGGACATTTGGGGGCCTTCATGGTGACTCTCAAACAAAAAGAATGATTTTTCAAAACTGGATCTCTTGTTCAACCTGGGAAATAGTGAGACTTTGTCTCTATATAAAAGAAAAATGAAAAAAATTAGCCAGGCATGACAGCAGGTGCCTGTAGTCCCAGCTACTCAGGAGGCTGAGGCAGGAGGATCACTTGAGGTCAGGAGTTTGAGGGTGCAGTGAGCTATGATGGCAGTGCTGTACTCTAGCTGAGGTGATGGAGCAAGACCTTGTCCTAAAAAAAAGAAAAGAAAAATCAACACCCTCTCCCAAACTAGATCACATATCTTTAAAACTGAGAGCCATGTGCTAAAGCGTTTGGCCACCACTAACGAAGATTTCAAATCTAAGCCAGTTATAAAGTCCTAAAGGTTTAGGTTTTATTTGAGGAACCTAAGTAAAGATTATAGGGGGAGTCTTTGGACTGTTTTTTGTTTGTTTGTTTGTTTTTTTAACTTTTCTGTAAGCCTAAAATTTTATTAAAATTAAAACGTTTAGTTTTTAAAACTTGGGTTTTAATGGAGAGAGCATGTGGCTGTAATTTGGGTGGCTATGAGTAATACTGTTGCAATGGATCATATGTACATTAGTCCAAGCCAGTATTTCAGTGAACCACAACTTGTGGTTCAGCCTTTTCTTTTTATTCCTTATTGCTATTCCTAATAAAGCAAGATGTTAAAGCTAACTACACGCTCTATTAATTATATGAAGGTGAACTTGAGTCATATTTGTTACTGAAGATGATTAATAATTACCACTTCTGCACACGTTTCTGGTACATTTCAGTAAACAAACAGGGTACATTGTTGGGTAGTAATTGATTAATTAGCACATTCATCCTCCACAGCTCAATGGTCTAAGGATGCTGAGTTTGAGATATTGCTCATAATTATTAAAAGAAATCTGTTCCATTTCTCAGTTTATTCTTCTGTATACTAATTTTTTTTCTAAATCTAATGCTTAATGGTTCAAAACCTTTTAGGTTTTATTCAGATAAATCAACTCATGAAAAATTGCTAGTCATAATCTCAGAATCTCGTTTTTGTGTGAACTAGAGTGAAAACTTTTACAAGGCTAATTTTAATGTTGGATCTTGCTGTTAAACTGGATCAAATACTGTAAATATAGGGCACTTCCCCACCATGCGGGAAATGCTCATTGAGCACCTATGCGCAACAGGGGCACTGGAATCTCATTTGCTTCCTAACCACATCAAATAAGCTCAGGATTGCAAGTGTCATCAGGTTGGCCCTTTGTAGCACCAAAAATACTGTGTAATCTTCAGAAAAGAGTAACAGCATGTCTTGGTCATCATTTTAACTATGCAGTAAGTTAGCAATTTTTTTTTCTAATTTATTGAGCCAGCATGCAGTTGAGAGATGGTTTAGTTGAAAGAGCTTTGGACAGGGAATCAGGAGTCCTGACTATTTACCTAAATTCTTTCATTAGAGAGCATAGTGGCTTACCCCTGTAATACTAGCACTCTGGGAGGCTGAGGTGGGTGGATCACCTGAGCAAAACCAGCCTGAGCAAGGGTCAGACCCCATCTCTACTAAAAATAAAAAAATTAGCAGGGAGTTGTGGCAGGCACCTATAGTCCCAGCTCTTGGGAAGGCTGAGGCAAGAGGATCATGTGAGCCCAGGAGTTTGAGGTTGCTGTGAGCTATGATGATGCCACCTCACTCTACCCAGGGCATCAAAATGAGACTTAATCTAAAAAAAAAAAAAAAAAAAAAAAATGCATGTCCAGAGATAGACACACCCAAATTTGAGTGTGAACTTATTACTAGTTTTTATAATTTTAGGGTCATTATTAAACCTCTTTGAGGTCCTTCTCTGTCTTATTGAGTTTATTGTAAGGATCAACCAAGATATGAAAATACTTTATAAAGTATAAATGTGAATAGAATGCATTATTATTTATAACTTTCTTAACTGGTTGATGTTAACATGGTATTTGATGGAGGCATCAGGAAACCCATGTACTGATCTAACAATGGGAGATTTTTAACACCTTTATGCAATTATTAAAATTCCATTGGTCAGAATTTCCAACATGTCTTCATAATTTATTGACAAATGAAAAATAGGATCTGCCAGACAATATTCCTGAGATAGTCCTATTTTTAAAAATTATGCATGCGTAGAATGAAGAATCCACATAATAGGAACTCAGTATATATTTGATGAGAGAAGGAATGTGGCCAGACACAGTGGCTCATTCCTGTAATCCTAGCACCTCAGAAGGCCAAGGTGGGAGGATCACTTGAGCCCAGGAGTTTGAGGCTACAGAGGGCTATCATGACACCACTGTTCCCTAGCCCACCAACAGTGCAAGGCCATGTCTGAAAAAACAAAAAAACAAAAACAAAACAGATGAACTATATGTCAATTGAGTAAACTGAGAAACTCTCACGACTAAGAGATAATGTTCTGGCTTGGAGCTCAGTGAATAGGGCGCCGGCCACATACACCAAAGCTGGCAGGTTCGAGCCTGGCGTAGGCCTGCTAAACAATGACTACAACCAAAAACTAGCCAGGCGTTGTGGTGGGCACCGATAGTCCCAGCTACTCAGGAGGCTGAGGCAAGGGAATCGCTTAAGCCTAAGACTTGGAGGCTGCTGTGTGCTGTGATGCCCCGGCACTCTACCCAGGGCGAGACAATGAGACTCTGTCTCAAAGAAAAAGAAAACAAAAAGTGGGAAGGGGGGAGAGGGGTGGGGCCTTGGTGTGTGCCCCACCTTCTGGGGGCAAGACATGACTGCAAGAGGGACTTTGCCTAACAAATGCAATCAGTGTAACCTGGCTTATTGTACTCACAATGAATCCCCAACAATAAAAAAAAAAAAAAAAGAAAAAGAAAACAAAAAGAGATAATGTTCTGAGATACATATGTGTGTGTATATATATGTACACATGTGTTTGTATATATATGCATACAGTATCTTTAAATGTACAGTCCATTGGGTCAGACAGGTAAAAAACACATCTGTTATGTAGTATTACATATTATCACAAATTATCAAATTCTTTGAAGAAAAATAAATCAGAGGAAGAGAATAGAGAGCAACGGCCCTACTATTTTAGGGAGGATGATCAGGGAGGGTCCTTCTGTCCTGGTAACACTTGAGCAGAGACCTGACTGCAGCAAGGAGAGTGAGCCAGGCAAATTGGTGGGTGTGTCAGACAGAAGGAAAGGCAAGTGCAGGGGCCGTAGCAGGAATAAGTGCAAACACACACCGCAACCACCCTGACGGTTTTGACAATGGTCATCATCAGTGGTAGAATAATAGTTGGTATAAAAATTTTTTTCCTAAAAAAATTTTTTTTCCCCTATGCTTTCCCGTGTTTCAAAGCTTTTGGCTTTTGTTTATTTTTTTTTATTTCAGATTATTATGGGAGTACATTATGTTTTGGTTACATAGTTTTCGTTTATAAGTTTGAAGTCAGAGTTACAGGTGTGTCCTTCACCCAGAAAGGAGTCAGGGTACTGGTGCGATGCATCTGTTGGGTGAGAATTCACCCATCCCATCTCCCTCTCCCCTACTTGAATTTCCTTGAATTTTCTCTACATGAATATATAGGTGTTGATCAATCTAGTATTGAGTACACACTGTGTTTGTGTTTCTATTCTTGTGGTACTTTACTTAGAAGAATGGTCTCTGATTCCATTCAGGAAGTTACAAAAGATACCACATCTCCATCTTTTCTGATGGCTGAATAATATCCCATGGTATAAATAGACCACAATGTATTAATCCATTAACGTACTGAAGGACCCTGGGGTTGCTGCCACATCTTTATGATCGTGACTTGTGCTGCTTGGCTTTTGTTGTTTGTTTTTAATTTTTGAAGAAGCTATGTGACCTTATTTGTTTTTTGGAATGAGCACATGTTTCTGTAATTAGAAAAGAGTAAGAACTCTACAGGCTTATTGAAAGAAAAATGTGTATAGACCGGGCTCAGTGGCTCACACCTGTAATCCCAGCACTTTGGGAAGCAGATCTCCTGAGCTCATGAGTTCAAGACCAGCCTGAGCTGGTCTCTGGTGCCTGTGGTCTCAGTTACTTGGGAGGCTGAGGCAAGAGAATCGCTTGAGCCCAAGAGTTAGAGGTTGCTGTGAGCTATTACGCCAGAGCACTCTACTGGGGTGACAAAGTGAGACTCTGTCTCAAAAAAAAAAAAAAAAAGAAAAGAAAAAGAAAAAAGAAATGAAAGAGAAAGAAAGAAAAAAGAAAGATGTATATAAGTAGTTTTAAAGGCTTATCTGGGGAGGGGGAGAGCAAAAAAAAAATAAAAGTTTATCTCATCTATAAGTTTTTGTATTCATGTTTTAGCTAAGAACCTATGAGTTGGTAGCAAGAATAAAGGGAGCAGAGAGATTTCTGTCTTGGCAATGACGTTCAAAGAAGCGTTTCAGCTGTAACTTTTGGTCATCAGTGTCATTTTTATAGGAGGACATAAGAGTCATCTTACTTCTAGCTCCTTGTCCGGGCCTTGCTTCCATGGATGTCAGACCACTTCCTAAAAGGGCTGTGCCTGCTTGCTTGTTGATGCGGCCCAGGAAACACAGTGGCATTTTAGGATGTCTAAATGATAAAGGTGCCAGGTAGAAATATTTATACTGTCTTATCATATCTCATGTTTGCAGTTCACCAAGGACTACAACTACTACATAGCAACACAGAATGTTACAAAATGCATCTTCCATCTCTTTTTGGGCACAGGCATAAATTAAAGCTCAGAGATAGCAACCCAGCTGTCCCTGCAAGGCAAATATATGAAGGAGGTATGCTCTGCTTTGCAGAGACAACGGCCCAGTTGTGGAGGGTAAAGTAACTCCATCTCAGATGTTGACTTCTGATTAACTCCAATTCTGAAAATGCCTCTAAGATTTCTGTTATACTTTACCTACTGTTCCTTGTGTAAGAGTATGTATGTGTATTTATGATAAATCCGGCTGTTAGGTCAAAACAACCTTGTTTTTTTTTATTGTTTTGTTTTTTAGAGACAAGGGCTCAGCCTGTTGTCCAGGCTTGAGTGTAGCTCACTGTAACCCTGAACTCCTGAGCTTGAGCGATCCTTCTGCTTTGGCCTCCCAAATTGCTGGGATTACAAGCATGAATTATAGTGCCCTGCTAACTCTTGACGTTATCACACAAATTATAGCTTGTAAGGTTGACTTTAATTGTCCTACACATTTCTTCCAGAGCTGGTGTACTCTTTTCCTTTATATAAGCCATGGGTCTGGGGGGTAATAGCACAGAGGTCTACCTGTCTTGCTGCCCCCCACATCACACTTCTGTCTGTAAGTTCCCCCAAGAAATCACCTTGTGCTGATAAAACTAGATTTGTTTGCCTCATTCTTTGGTTTCTTGGCTCCTTCTGCTTTGGGGGGTCATTTGCTAATATAGACTTTTGTTCTCGTTTCTATTCAATCTGTTAGCAACAAGATCTTCTAGTGCATACGTTTCATCAGTTCAGATAAAAACGCTTTCAAAATAAAACGTTTCCATTAGTTTAGGTGATTAACAATAAATAAGAGCTCAGTGAGGGAAGGTGAAACCTAAAAATTGAAAGACATGATCCTCGTCTAAAGGATATACTCTATTTGGCTTCAATCAAAATGATTCCCTTCAAGAGAAAAATATTTGTTTTGCAATGAACTATTTTAAAGTTCTATGGTATTTTGTAACCATTTAAAATCACAGCTCTTTTGGATAGTATATGGGAGAGCTTACCAGGTTATAAAAAGTTGCAAAGTATTTTCAGAATATTTTCATTTGTCGTTTCCAATAAATGGAAGAAGAAAACGAAAAGAAACCACCTGCTTATGTGATATATAAATTTCACCCTTTTGAAACATTGATGATGGTGGCTAGAATCATAGAACATTAGACTTGAAAGGAAGCTTAAATATCAATTCTACTTTCTTATTTTATGTATCAAAAACCTGAGAAATTTAAAGCCCATTAGGACATTTAAATGTAAAATAGATGTTATATATATTTGGTATCCCATTTAGAATATCTACAAATACCACATAATTCTTATTCGGTCCTTCCAAATATGTGCAAGTGAGTGGAAGCACTTACCCTTCCATGCGTTTGCTGTTTGTTTGCATAGGTATGGCCCCAAAGCAATGGTCTGCTGTATACGCTAGAGTATTTAGACTGAGGGAATTAAACTTAGAATAAAAACCATCAACCCATGGTTCTAGGGAACATGCCATTGTTCTCCAGTGGCAGCTGTGGGAACTTGGAGCAGGGAGGCAGTGATAACATTCTCCTGGCATGTTCCAAAGTTCATTATCACCTTGAAAAGCAGAACTCACAGTAAAGGCATTTCCTAGATTTTTCTTTCCCAGCCCCCACATCCCATTAATTTTTTGTTTCACTTACTCCATCAATAAATCATTATAAAATAGAAAATGCAGAAAACAAAAAGAAATCCCATCATTTGGATGGTTTCCTTATCGTCTTCTGGGTGTGTGTTTCTAACAGCTTTTTGAGATATTATTGACATTCAAAACCTGTACATACTTATATTCTTTCTTTGACTAAACTCTAGCCAAGCTCCTCTGAGCCCTCTTCTTGGCCTCTGAAGACTTGAATAAACAGCAATTTCTAGCAGCATAAGTCCCCATCCTGAGGGTGACACTAGCCTGCCCTAAGGTGTCTGCATGTGAGAACTCCAGGCTGCCAAAAGACTGTACTCTTTTTTTTCCAACCAATATCTAAATTAGGGCCCCTGCCTCCCAATCTCTGTGGGAAGATGGGAGTCTAACATCTGTCAGTGTCAGTTAGCAAACCCAAACAGGAACTAACCCTCCATCTTGTTTTCCATAATTTTTCACTTCCCTGACTCCACTGAGCTACCAAGCTCCCCACACTATTCCCTCATTCTGGCTTTAAAATGCCCAGTCACCTCTGTATAAATCGAATTTGAATTTAGTTGACAGTGGACTTTTTTTCCTATTGCAATAGTGTATTATTGATTAAAATCTGCCCTTACACTCTAGTGTCTGGCTTTGTTGATCTTTGACAATATATTTATTTTTCTTTTTAGAGAAAGGGTCTCACTTTGTTGACCAGGCTGGTCTTGAACTTCTGGCCTCAAGAGATCCTCCTGCCTCAACCTCCCAAAGAGCTGGCTTGAGCCACCATGCCGACATTGAGGTATCTAACCTGCAGCCAGTGGGCCACATGCGTATTATTTAAGGCCTGTTTTGCTTATCTGTGGTGTCAAAAAATTATGCACGGACCTTTTTTTGCTCATCAGCTTTCTTTAGCATTTGTGTATTTAATGTGTGGCCCAAGACAACTCTTCTTCCAGAAATGTATGGTAGGAAAAAAAAGGTTGGACACTTTAAGTACAATTAGATACGTTTTGACATCTGTACACATGTACATTGCCATTGTAAAGATATCTGTACATGTGTACATCGCCATAGTAAAGATATCCATCATTCCCACTCCTCCTCATCCTATCCACCCCAAATCACTTATAGTTTGTATTTTCTAGAATGGTAGATAAATGGGTTATGCTTCCTTCTTTTCATCCAACATGATTTTTTTTAATTATTTATTTTTATTGTTAAGTCATAGCTGTGTACATTAGTGCAATCAAGGGGTACAATGTGCTGGTTTCATATACAATCTAAAATATTCTCATCAAACTGTAACATGATTATTTTGAAGTTCTATATTGTTGAGCTTATCAATAGTTCATCCCTTTTCATTGCCAAGGTAGTATCATTTTATGACTATCCCACAATTTTCTTGTTCATTCATCTGTTGAAGGACATTTAGTTTGTTTCTAGCTTTGGGCTGTTATAAATAAAGTTGCTATGAACAGTCATGGACAGACAAGTCTTTGTATGAACATATATGCTTCCTTTTCTCTTTGGTAAATACCTCAGAGTGCAATGGGTGGATCATATGATATGTGTACTAATATTTTATTTATTTGTTTATTTATTTAAAAGATAGAATCTCACACTCTTGCCCAGCTAGAGTGTGTCAGCCTAGCTCACAGCAATCTCACACTCCTGGGCTCAAGTGATCCTCTTGCCTCAACCTCCTGAGTAGCTGGGACTGCCACAATGCCACAATGCCTGGCTTATTTTTCTATTTTTTTTTTTTATTTTTTTTAAATTTTTCTATTTTTTTTGTAGACATGGGGTCTCGCTCTTGCTCAGGGTGATCTCAAACTCCTCCCAGGGTGCTAGGATTACAGGTGTGAGCCATCGCTCCTGGTCTAATACATGATTTTGTACAGAGGTCTTTCATATAGATATTCCATATTTTTAAGGCAATACTCTAATTGTTGAACATTTGGAACTTTTGGATTTTTCACTATTGTTGCAAGTGATCTAGTTTGTTTGGATTAGGAATGTGGTGTACATATTCAACTTGGGAAAAAAAAACCCTAAGAAAATGACTAGAAAGTGATTATAAAGGGAATCTGAAAACAAACTATGTGTCTGGATAATTTTGAGTTTTTCAGTGATTGCACAGTGAGAATTTTGTGTCCTCTGCTGAGAAGCAAAAGTGGCATGAATTTTTAAATGAACCAAAATTTGATTTGAATTTGGAGTTTATTTTGTAACCAATGAAAGGTCTGCTGTTGTATCGTCAAGTTTATGGGACCATGATTTCATCATAATAGTTCTTTATGAGGCAACTGCAACAAAAACTCGGGTGTGGCCTTTTGTCTCTGGGAGCTATAATTAGCCATATGGTATACTTTGTAACAGTTTGTTAAATAAAAAAATCTTAAAATGTAGCATTTTACTTCTTTCTAGTTTCTCATATCTCTGTGTGTTTGTGTGTGTGTGTGGTAACACACATATATATGGTGATAATTGTAGAAGTGAAACAGAATGTTTTACAGAATGGTAAGGAAATGCTTGAGGGAAAAACTACCCCTTCCCCCCCCCCCAAAAAAAAACCCCATCACTACCACCAACAAAAGTCCCAAACCAACAAAACTATTTTACACATAGATGCCAAAGCTATATTTTTCTGTGCTATGTTTAGGGTCTTGTTAAAAGTTGTTTTTACCAACAGATTTTTAAACAGCAGGGACATGCTTATTATTTACTGTTTTGGTATCTTTCCCTCATTTACATAAATATCCCAGAAACCAGCAGTTTAAAACTAATAAAAGCCAAGGCCTTCCATCAAGTGCAATAAAGTTTCACAACCACGAGTTAGACTGTTAAGAGTGAAAAATAAACCTATATATGTGGTTATGAAGGGTTTTTTTTTTGGAAAGTGTATAATCACATTTCAAAGTTAGAACTTCCATTTGAAGTAGCAATGTAATAATAATACTTAAACATTTATGCAGAACACTTCATCTTTGGAATACTCTCCCAATGTTGGCTCATTAATCTCCACTGCTTCCCTAAGGAGTAGGTAGTATTATACTATCTGCCATTTTTCTAGTTAGAAAATTGAGGCAGGTATGACCAGGCAGAGAGAGGGAGGGCTGGGGAGATGAAGTCCTGGCTCTTATTATTCTGAGACTCTTTGGATGTAACTTCTGATAGGATACATCAAGTTTCTGTTACACATTGATGACATTTTGAATAAAACAATGGTATAAATAGCAGTTCAATTGTCTCGGACTCTTAGATACAGTCCTGACCCTCCTGGGCTCACCTTTGGGAAGGAACAGGACGCACAGAAGGTGTACACAGTGTACTTCATCTGCACTTGGAATGGACTGGTCCAAACATCCTCCAGCAGGAAAAGCAAAGTCAAAGGCTTCCTCCCTCCCCCAACCTCTACCCTTCACGTTATCTCAGCAACTTACTTTATAGTCTTCCAGATCAGATTTACCATGATGGTACATTTAAAGAGTTGAACAAATTTGTTATGCATATTAAAGCCAGAGGAACAGTAAAATAAAACTAATGAACATTCACATTTTTGGAAACATAATTAATGTATGCTTGAGAAATCCTAGAAGATAAACATTTAAATGTTAAAATACTTATTACCTGCCCCACAGGGACAGTGTTGGGAATTAAGGAGATAACAAATGTAAAGTGCTTTGAGCTCTTTAGCAGAAAGGTGCCAGATGAATACAAATGATTATTAATTGTTAAAACTATCAGATAGTTATTAATATGTTACTTATGATAAAAACACATATTTTTATACTTGAAAAAGAGGACGCTTGCAATTCTCGGGATGACACAGCTAAAAAATGTGCTCCCCAAACTCTTCCTTGGTTATTCCACATCTTACTGGAAGGTTTTTCCAACACTGCCAGGATCTCTTGACCTCTTTTGTGTCTCTTAAACAAAACTTCGGGCTCTCCTTCCCATCTTTCAAGCTCTCATCTGTATTTCCATCATCAGCTCTCCACCAAAG
The DNA here is from genome assembly GCA_963574355.1 of Loris lydekkerianus. Taxonomy (NCBI): domain Eukaryota; kingdom Metazoa; phylum Chordata; class Mammalia; order Primates; family Lorisidae; genus Loris; species Loris lydekkerianus. Next base: position 7,007 of record CAUYPK010165707.1, on the reverse strand, counting down.
TCTTACAGATCCCTCGCCAGGAGAGAATTCCACTGGCACCCCTTTTTCTTGTTTTCTTTGATCACGTAATTGTGCCACCTCGGGGTGGTGTCGGGTATACAGGCTTGTTGTAGTAGCAGGAAGTGTGTGTAAGGGAACTTGTCTGTCCATATTTTAATTAACACGCTGGAGTTTCTTATTCTAAAGATGTGGGAGTCCCAGTGTGACCTGGAGCAAATGACCCTGAACCTTCTATTTGACGACACATGGTAGAATTTATGCTAAAGGACAGCACGTCCGACATTTCTTTTCATTTAGCCTGAGACTTGAGGTGAGATAACTCTCACTGAACCCCAATTTTCTCATAAATAAAATGAGGACAGGAATAGGACCTACTCCCATGGGGTTGCTGGAAAGATGCAATAAAAATATAAGTAGATTGTGGGAGGTAGGTAGAGAGACCGCACAGATTGGCATTGAATATAGTCATCTCATTGGTTTCTTTAAAGTCACCATAAAGTGGGTTATTACTTATCGTTGAGTAATGCTGCCCAGCCATTGCAAACATTTAACATGAAATACTGGGTCGCTTATCATACAAACGTATCTCTGCTGTTTAATGGCCATCCTCCTCCCCCAAACTTCCTGGAAAATGGTACATTTTCCCCAAATCCTCTTACTGACAAGGATTTCAGCTTCTTATTTAACATATTAAAAGCTCAGTTATTCATCTCGATTAAATTATAGCCGGGATACTTTAGATATTGTGTACATCTAAATGATTCTTCTTTCAAACTTGCCTTAGTCTACCAAGAGTGCAGTACCTTGGTGACATGTATGCACCAAACGTAACGGTGGACTGTGCTTCTCTTCAAATGTTTTTGTTATTCACCATTTCACTAATTTAATCTGGTCCTTTGGCTTCTTCCATATAATTACTTAAAGCGATTGTTCTATTATACCATTTTCCTCCTTTCATTTTGAAGCTGTAGGTGTTCAGGTAGAGACTTCTGCTTCCAGTCACTTTCTGGTGAGACCTGAATCTGGCTGAATTTGGAAACAGGCATTCTGCAGTATATGCTAATGATAGATGCCAGGGAGGAAAGTGGCATTGTTTGAGAAACCAATCAAGTGGGTAAAAAAAATGGTTCAGGACAGCAAACGCATTTTACCACTGCCAGCAGCTTGAGGCTCAGGAGTGCTAATCAAAATTCACATAAAAAAACTTCCCCCATAGATTTAACAGTTTTGCATTGTTAAGAAGGGGCTCTCCCCATGTGAATGATCCACTGCTGTGCTGAACAAAACGGAGACAGTTTTCTTTTAAAGTCCAGAGCAGATGAGAGCCATAGGGAGACAGAGGGTTTCATTTACTCTCAGGACACGATTGTGCCAGTGAACTAATGAGTCTCTTGGACCTTATGTTGCTCTGGCTTCAATCGAGGTGCGACTCTAACGGGCATGTACTCCTTCCTATCTGTCAAGTGTCTGGACAATGGACCCCTCGTATGGATTAGAGAGATCTGGCAAGAAAAAGAGGTCATCATTGTACCTCGCACAGGCGGGGAACCTGGCTAATTAATGTATTTCCAACTATAGCAAAACAAAAGCTGACAAACAGAGAAATGTTAATTGTATTGCAGAGACTCTTAGCCTGTGGGTGAACCACAGTTAAAAAATTATTGAAATTCCATAGCTAGGAATACTCCTGCTTTTCCCAACATACTGAAATATTTTTGTAGATGTAAAGGTCATTCTTTAAAATAAGAGACGATTTTGGTGTTGCAATTTGAGTAATTTCAGGCAATTACAAAGAAAATGCTGAAGTTTAGTGCCAGCACTGCATGATTTTAACAATTTGCTCTTTTAAAGGTACTGCACTGTTGCACAAAGCTTGAAAAAACCCTACTGCTGTTTTAAATGGAGAACTAGAGAATACAAATGTTTATTCAAGCTAGAGGGCTGAAGTTACACTCTATCTTAAAGGAAGAGCAGATACTGCCACCTAGATTAATTCTGATGCTTTGACTAGATCTTGGCTTTTCTACTTTTTGAAAAATGGCAACAACAAACAACAGTGGCTTGGTACAACAAAAATACAACGAATAATAAAGAATCACTTAAAAATATATGTAAATTTAATGTCAAGTCTTAAAAAAAAGCATTTGTGTTTTTTTTCCCCAGTAGCAACAATTGAGCCTTTATTAAATTTTTTAAATGCAAAAGACAAATGACTGTCAGAAATAGGAGAGAGCTGGGCACGGAGGCACATGCCTGTAGTCCCAGGAGCAGCTGGGACTTTGAGGCTACAGGTAGCTATGATCGTGTCATTTAACTCCAGCCTGGGCAATACAGCAAGACCCTATCTCTTAAAAAAATAAAATAGGGTGGCGCCTGTGGCTCTAAGGAGTAGGGCGCTGGCCCCATATGCCGGAGGTGGCGGGTTCAAACCCAGCCCCAGCCATAAATGGCAAAGAAATAAAATAAAAATAAAATAAAAAGAAGGAGAAAACTTTATAAAACACACACACTCCAAAATCTAAGATTATAAAGAAGTAAATGTAGAAGTGATATCAGTAAGACTTTAAACTCTCTTCTTTTATTCGTTTTCTTTTTCCTAAATTTGGGAAGAGGAAAGAATTGTTCAGCACTCTTAGGTGAAAACACAAACAGGTTTTGGGTTAATGAGCAAAATAAAAGTGCTTAATAACAACTATTTTAAAAAGAGCATTTCATTATAACCTGTTCTGACTTATCTTCTGGAAAACAAAGCAAACTAATTTCTCTCTACTTTTTCCTAACAGCAAAAGGAATATTGCCCTTTTTGCTCCAGACTGGGGTCCAAAATCATGATGTGTTCCAGGATCATTTAACAGGACTAGGGAACTTGTTGTCAACTTTGGACTGTTGCTCTTCTCCAAATTTCATTTTGTTTTCCTCTGTTACACCCAGAATGGTTTCAATATCATTAATGGTGGTCTGTAAATGAACAATAAAAACAATTTATTCATTACTTAAACACCTTTTACAACCCCCTACCAAGCATTTGCTCCTTCTTGAAGTTAAGTATGGTTTAGATTAGCTCTACTCAAAGTAACTTCCACTAACTGGCACTTGTCTACAATTATTATTATTTATGGAGACAGAGTCTCACTCTGTCGCCCTAGGTTGAGTGCCTTGGTGTCATCATAGTTCACAGCAACCTCAGACTCCTGGGCTTGAGGGGCGATCCTCTTGCCTTAGCCTCCCAAGTAGCTGGGACTACAAGTGCCTGCCACAATGTCTGGCTAGTTTTTCTATTTTTAATAGAGATGGGGTCTCTTGCTCAGGCTGGTCTCCAACTCCTGAGGTCCAGCGATCCACCAGCCTTGGGCCCCCAGAGTGCTGGGATCACAGGCCTGAGCCACCAGCCCCTGTCTACAAATTATTGGCTACCAGTCTTGCTCAAATGAGTAAAAAAAATAGAAAGTAAGAATTTGGAAATCTTTTTAGAATTTTACACTTATTAAGTCTAATGAAAACATTGGGCTTCTATTTTGTACATCTTCAACGTTTTCATTTCTTTTTCAAAATAATTCAATTTTGTTGTATTTTACAAAAATATTGATTCATGACAGGTCAGAAAACAAAACAAAAGAAAGACTTCTTCATTATGGATAATTTGAAAAACATGAGTCTAGTCACCCTAAGAAGAGGGCTAATAGGCTCACAGGAGGGTTTATTTCCATTGGTTGCTGGGAAGAAAAATGAATCTTCCCAGTTTACTTTATTTATATTTTATTGAGGTGTAATTCCCACACCAGAAAGTCACCCTTGTAAAGTGTCTAGCTCAGTGGTTTTTAGTATATTCATAAGCCATCGTCGCCACTGTGTAATTCCAGAACATTTTCCTCACCCCACACAGAAACCCCGTGCCCACCAGCAGTCACTCCCCACATCCTTCCACTGACCCACTTTCTATCTCTGCATTTACTGCCTCTGCGTCTGTATCAGTGGGATCCTGTGATGTGTGGTCTTTTGTGACTTGTTTCTTTTGCTTAGCCTAATGTTCCCAAGGTTCATCCATGTTGTAGCCTGGATCAGTACTTTTACAGTGAGTAACATCCCATTGCCTGGAGTATCATCCACATCATACAGTGTCAGCTTATGGTGGTTCCTACTTTTTGGCCATCATCAATAATACTTCCATAAACATTAATGCACAAGTTTTTGTATTAACATGTTTTTAGCATTCTTGAGTATGTACCTAGTAGTGGAATTGCTGGGTCATATGGTAATTTTATGTTTAATTTTTTTGAGGAACTGCTAAATTTTACACAGCTGTGGCACCATTTGTATCCCTACCAGCAACGTATAAGGGTTCCAGTTTCCAGTTTCTCCATATCTTTGCCAATATTTGTTACTGCTGCTTTTCTTCTTTAATTGCAGCCATCTTAGTGGGTATAAAATGGTGTCTCGGTATGCGCTTGATTTGCATATCCCTAATGACTTATGGTATTTAGCACTTCTTCATATACTTACTGGCTATTTGTGTATCTTCTTTGGAGAAATGTTTATTCAAATCCTTTGCTTCCCTTTTTAATTGGGCTGTCTTTCTCTTTTTGAGAGAGAGAGTGTCTCACTATGTTGCCCTCCATAGAGTACCAAGGTGTCAGAGCTCACAGCGACCTCAAACTCTTGGGCTTCAGTGATTCTCTTGCCTCAGCCTCCTAGGTAGCTGAGACTACAGGTGCCTGCCCCAATGCCAGGCTATTTTTTTGTTGCAGTTGTCATTGTTGTTTGGCAGGCCCGGGCTGGGTTCAAACCTGCCAGCCCCTGTGGCGCCCTAACCACTGAGCTACAGGTGCTGAGCCTTAATTGGGCTGTATTTCTATTGTTGAGTTTTATGTGTACTTTACTGTACACAATACTTTACACTTTATAAAGTTTGTGTGCAATTTAAAATAGTAAAAATTGCATGCCGACTTTATGTCCATCTTGTAAATCGTGGATAGTAGAGTTTTATCAGTACATGATCTGCAAATACTGTCTACCATCCTGTGGGTTGTCTTTTTTGTTTTCTTGACAGTGTCCTCTGATGCATAGAAATTTTAAATTTTGTCGAAGTCCAATTTCTATTTCACTTTGGTTGCTTGTTCTTTAGGCATCATGTCTAACAAACCATTGCCAACCCAAGGTCTTTTAAAATTTTTTTTTATTTTTTAGAGATAGAGTCTCACTTTATTGCCCTTGGTAGAGCACCGTGGCATCACAGCTCACAGCAACCTCCAACTCTTGGGCTTAAGTGATTCTCTTGCCTCAGCCTCCCAAGAAGCTGGGACTATAGGAGCCCACCACAATGCTCGGGCTATTTTTTGTTGCAGTTTGGCTGGGGCTGGGTTCGAATTCGTCACCCTCAGTATATGGGGCCAGCGCCCTACCCACTAAGACACAGGCACCGCCCAATCCAAGGTCTTGAAGGTTTGCACCTATGTTTCCTTCTATGAATTTTGTAGTTTTAGCTCTGACATTTAGGTCTTCTATCCATTTGGACTTAATTTTTGTATATGATGTGATGGAGAGGTCCAGGTTCATATATCTGTATGGATATCCACTTGTCCCAGCACTGTAACTGGCTCTATGAACAATTTCGATGACCCTATATATTTTTTAAAATCCTCTCCCTTAACCAATTACTAGACCTTTTTTGAATTGTTTCCCAGAAATGGCAGGATTTCTGCAAGACAAAGGAATTGAGATTCTGAAGGCCCCTTCCTGAATACAAGACTTCCCAGTGCACTAGCTCTTTGTTAATTTCAACACTAGTGGCCCAAATGCTTATAGCCCCTCTTTAGAAAGCCCATAATCTCTGTTAGTAGGGGAGATGAACTTGAGGCTGCTTCTTCCAATCTCCTGGCAGACATCTTTCTTTTTGTTTTTTAATTCTTTATGAAATCATAACTGTGTACACTAATGCATTTATGGGGTACATGTGCTGATTTGATATACAACGTGAAATACTTACATCTAACTGATTAACATTAACCGTCTCCTTGCTTACTTATTTGTTGTGGCAAAAACATTCATATTCTATTCTTAATAGAATAGAAATGTATCATTGCTTTATGCACATTAGGTTGGATCCCCAAAACCCTCTCTCCTCCTCATCTCCCCCCTCCCCTCTCCTTCCTCTTCCCTCCTTCTTTCTGGACTATAGTCATGTTTTACCATTTCTATGAATGTGTAGGTGGTTATATACTGATTTCATAGTAGTATTGAATACATTCAGATACTTTTTTCCCCCATTCTTGAGATACATTACTAAGACAGACATCTTTCATATTAAAATTTCCTTTCTTCCTTGGCAATCCTCATTGTCTTTGTGTCGTGAGCAATCAGACCTAGGCTGAAACCCCCCTGACATTTCAATAACAGCACCATCTATTAAAATGCCTGTTTTCCCCTATTGAATTGTTTTGGCACCCTTGTCAAAAATCAATTGACCATAATGTATGAGTTTTTCTGGACTCTCAATTCTATACTATTGATCTATATATTCTTAAGTTGGTCCTACATTGTCTTGATTATTGTAGAGCTTTGTAGTAAGTTTTGAAGTTGAGAAGTTGTGAGTCCTTCAACTTTGATCTTCCTTTTCAAGATCATTTTGGTTATTTGGGTCCCTTGCATTTCCATCTGAATTTTAGAATCTCCTTCTCAATTTCTGCAAAAAAACCAGCAGTGATGTTGATAGAAATTATGTTAAATCGGCTCAGCGTCTGTAGCTCAGCGGCTTGGGCACCAGCCACGTACACTGGAGCTAGCAGGTTTGAATCCAGCCTGGGCCCACCAAACAACAATGACAGCTACAACCAGAGAGAGAGAGAGAATGTGTAGATACTTGCACTGATTATACAAATTTTTCTTCCAGGAGGAAGTTGGCACTGTCAGAAACTTATCTCAGCATACATTTGGAAAACTTTTTTTGGCATGGGGGTGGGAATAAAAGTTTTACTCTGCTGCCCAGGCTATGGTGTGGTGGCATCAGCCTA
>CAUYPK010165705.1:0-37808 GCA_963574355.1 Loris lydekkerianus | reverse complement strand
GCTCTCCTGTGTGTGCATGTGTGTGTGCTCTCCTGTGTGTGTGCGCTCTCCTGTATGTGTGCTCTCCTGTGTGTGCGTGTACTCTCCTGCATGTGTGTGTGTGTTCATGTGTGTGCACTCTCCTGTGTATGCATGTGTGTGTGCTCTCCTGTGTGTGTGCATGCGTGCATGTGCTCTCCTGCATATGTGTGTGTTCATGTGTGCATGTGCTCTCCTGCATGTATGTGTGCACGCGTGTGCTCTCCTGCATGTGTGTGTGCGCGTGCTCTCCTGTGTGTGTGCACACGTGTGCTCTCCTGTGTGTGTGAGCGCGTGTGCTCTTCTGCATATGTGTGTGCTCTCCTGCATGTGTGTGTGCACACATGTGCTCTCCTGTGTGTGCATGTGTGTGTGTGCTCTCCTGTGTGTGCCTGTGTGCGTGTGCTCTTCTGCGTGTGTGTGCATGTCTGTGTTCACAGGCAAGTGCAGCATGGCCCCTGGAGGCTCCTTCCTGGCATCCCTGAGCACCTGAGAGCCTGTCCGCTAGGCGTGGGGTGTGGGTGTCACCTCACAGAGATGGTGGAGCATGTAACAGGACTCACGTGGCCTTGGATGAGCTTAACCCCTTGGTGCCTCAGTTCCCCCTCATCTTGGGGCTGACAACATTAGAAGCCCATAACATTTTGTGAGGATTCAGAGGCACAACAGGGAAAATCCCCAGTGCTCACATGACCAGAGCACAGCCCCCCCCATGTGGGTTTTTCACCCCCTTGGCCCTACACTCCCAGGCCTGCTATGTCCATCCACCCCACACTCCTCTCCATATTCCCAAACTCAGTTACCCCATGGCCCCAGCTCCAGCTCCACCCATGCCCACATCCCTACCCCCTGCACCCTCACCCCATGTAGCCACAGCCCTGCCCACCCTGCAGCCCTGCCCCACCCCAGCCTTGCCCACTCCCACAGCCCCAGAGCAGCAGACTGAGCTTAAAGCAAAAATATGAGCGGACTCTTCTGTGGCTCTTCAGCCTTAGCTTAGGTATCCCTTCTGAGGAGCCTTCCTTGACTATTCTTGCCTGCCAAGCTGGGTGTGGCCCATCATCTCCCAGGGAGGGTGGCCCTATGCTGCTCTGCCTGTGTCTGGGTGGGGTCAGTCAGGGTTCTCCTGCCACCTGTGTCCCTGGCATGGCCTGGGGCTGTCTGCTGTGCATTTGCAGTATCTCATCTGGCTAAGCAGACAGGAACTTGGGTTTCTTTCCTCTGACTCTCAAAATCCAGGAGCATCATGTCCCCCCTATTCCCAAGATTAGCAGCCCAGATTAGACTCCCTGGCCCAGAGGGGGCACCAGCCAATACTTGCAGACTGATGGAAAGACCACGGATTCTCTCAGTGTCCCAATCTCGTGCCCATCAATGCCACAAATATTCATCTGGCATTTGGATAAAACTTTGCACCCTGTAACCCCTTCTCCCTCTCCCATTTCCCTGGATTAGAAATGAGGTAACAAAATAATCCTGCCAGGGCAGAGAGGGCTATTCTCACCCCACACGAGTATGGCCAGGGGTGAGGGGCCAGCAGTGTGGTAGTACTGTGAGAGTCCCCTTGTATGAGAGTGTCCCTGGGACTCCACCAGGGCTTACCATATCTGACCAGAGTCCCCTAGACTCCACCAGGGTCCACCAGAGCCACCAGGGTACCCCTGGGTTCACCAGCATCTACCAGACTCCACCAGGATCCCGTGTCAACAAAACAAAGTAAAAACAAAACAACAACAACAAAAAAAAACATAAGATCATCTCAAATGAGGCAGAGAAAGCATTTGAAAAATCTATCATCCTTTTATGATAAAACACTTGGAAAACTTGGGATACCAAGGAATTTCCTCAATCTGGTAAAAGGTTTTTATGAAAATCTCACATCCAATGGTGAAAGACTGAGATATTCCCCCTAAGATCAGGAATACCACAAAGACGCCCACTCTTACCTCTAATATTCAGCTTCACACCAGAAATTCTAGCCAGAATAGTTAGGTAAGAAAAAGAAATAAAAGGCATTCAAGCTGGAGAGGAAAATGGAAAACCACTCTATGTGCAAATGACGTGTATATAGAATCCCACCACCAAATCCATAGACCACCTGGAAGAGCTAATAGATAAATTCAATGGTGTATAAGATCAGCACACGAAAACCAGTTTTGTTTTTATATATTCATCAATGAACAATCTGAAATGAAATTAAGAAGAAAATTCTATTATAATAACATCTAACGTAAAAAACTACCTGGAATAAATTTAAGCGAGGAGGCAAAAGACTTGTACATGGGAAACTACCAAATAATTCTTGATGAAATTAATGAAAACCCAAATAAGCAGAAAGACATTCCACATTCATGGATGTGAAGTCTTAATATTGTTAAGCTGACAACACTACCCAAAATGATGCTCAGATTCAATCGAATCTCTGTCAAAATTCCAAGGGCCTTTTGCAGAAAATGAAAAGCTAATCCTTAAATTTATATAAAACTGCAATTTTCATGTGTCACCAATATTGTTCTTTTAATTTTTTTCTAGCATTCTTGGCCTACCTCGACTGTAGCCCAGACATCACTAATCAATCCTGCACACTGCCCAGCCCAGGCCCTCCTCCCTGACCTCAGGCAGCCCCCACAAGATGGCAGGAGAACCCACACCCCAACAGACACCATCAGGAAATGGTTGCCCACCCAAAGCCTACTCTGGTGCCTCTGACCCCGAATACTCAGGGCACATTCTGTGTGGGGGCAGACCTCCCTCTGCACACAGGCTTCCTGCAGTGGGGCTTAGCAAACACTCTTTGAAACAAATGGTATTCAGCATTTGGTGGCAATAGTCCCTTTCATGAAGGCTGGGTGTTAAATTAGAATTTTCACAGGGTGAGGTTTCTACAAATGGGACACACCAGGTCCAGGGCAGACCAGGACCCTGTTCTGAGGGCACCTGTCACAGAAGGGGTTTCCACAGGCTTATGGGGCCTTCATCCTGCCTTGGGGCCATTCCAGCTGCCTCCAGGGGGACTGGGCCTGATCTTCCTGGAAGCCACCAGGTGCAAGGACCCTGGTCTGAGACATGGGGCTTTGGTTACCTCCTGAGCTGCAGCTGGACCCTCCGTCCACTCCTCCATGCCTCATGAGCTGAGGGTCTCTGCCCAGGTGGACCAGCAGGAACATGTGACCTAGGCATCAGGCATCTGCTGTCCTTGGAATGCCCTGTCCTTCACCTTGATGCTGGAAAGCCTCCTTTAGAGGATCTCTGAGCCTGGCTCCTCAGAGCCTGAGACCTCAGAGGGAATGGGGGCAGGCGAGACTGTGGGAAGGAGCCGTGCAACCCACCCATAAAGCCCCTCCCCAGCTAAGAGCAGGTCCTCTCCCTGCCCAGAGACTGCAGAACATACCGTACTTACCTTTTGGCTGGGGCTGGCCCATTTGTTCTGTGCATCCCTGGCCCACTCAGCTTTCATTGGGAGTACAGCTCTGACTGGCCACTATCTTGGGCATGGATACCGTTAATCATAGCAATTCATCAGGCATTTCACTGGGGTGTGGGTACTAAATTCTACATCAATTATACTGAAATTAAGTGACAGTGCCCCTGGCACGGGGACCATGCTCCAGGAGCTCACAGGCAGAACCCAAACTGCAGGCCCTTGCTCCCTGGCAGGCACAAGCTCCTTGCAGAGTGGGGGTGACAGGCTCAGTCTCAGGGCCTTGTGTGACTGAGATACTGAGTTGCAAGGCCTGGTTCCTGTCAGGTCACAGGAAAGCCCAGCTAGTCCGTGGCCTCTCACCCTGGCCCTCTCTGCTCACCTGGCACTCTTTTAGGAATGTGGGACCAGACCTTCTGCACCTGAATCTGCACTTTAGCAAGGTGTCCAGGGGCTCAGGCCACAGCAAGTTGGGAGCCCAACTGGGGGTTCTGTGCAGCCACCCTGGGTGTGCCCACCACAGTGACCAGCAGCTTAGTGCTGGGGGGCAGCCTGGACACCTCTGAGAGCCCTCAGCCCCACATCAGCCCTACACTGGTCGGTCGCAGGCATCAGTGACCATCCTGTGCCTTCCCACAGTGCTGCCCTCCACACCCCCTGGGCTGTCCTCAGGGGCCAGGTCTGAAGCTCCAAGATGGGGTCTCTATGACACTCACGAACTGCGGCCCTGTAGGAGCAGCTGGGAAAAAGAACTGGAGCCATGTTACACTGCGTGGTGTTTCTGGGTAATCCTACAGTTGAAACCTTGGTGCTGTAACATCTTGGAAAATGGGATTTGCATAATTTGAAATGTGAAGAAAATCTCTAAATACTTTAATTTTGATGGAAACTGCTTCCACTGCTGACATGTGTCTATACCTATAATTTCAGTTGATAAATTGCTGTAATTTCTCCTCCATTTCATGTTCTTTCGAAAATCAGTTGTCAGTTGCAGGGGGAGACACTACAGAAGAGGGAGAGAGAGAACGATGCCGGCCAGGCATGTCTCTGCCCAAATACACAGCTCCCCGCAGACACCATGCAGTGGGGCTTGCACAGGGCTGCGCTGTTGCCCAGGCTATGTGGCTGCAGCTCACACCATGCAGCTGCTGCAAACTCTCGTAGGTGGCACGTGCGCATGTGCGCTGTCTAGCACACACGTGCACACATAAGCTCTAACTCAAGTTCACACACTCACATATACACACCCACATGTGCAGTTGTCACCCTGCTTCACGCATTCACTCACACTCGAGTGTGTGCACAGAAAGGGGACAGACCCTCTGAGATGATCAAACACTGCCTGACGTGCCTGATTGGCCCAATCTGGGGGAAGAGGAGGGGTGTCCTTGAAAAGAGCCGGGTGAGGTTCAGTCTCACCTTCCACAGCACTCAGTGCCGCTGGGTCCGAGGTCTGGCCTCCTGTCTCCAGAGCGCCATGGCCATGCTGCTCACCTGCAGCCCTGCCCATGGACAGGCAGCCTGCTGGGGGCATAGCCAAGGGCGAAGCACCTGTCCTCAACCCCTCAGCAGTCCCCTGAAACCTCCCCAGGGGCCCCTTTGGGCTCTCTCACGCCTTAGTGTCCACGAAGGGGCACCAGAATCTCTGTGGACACTCAATGGGCAGCTGGCCTTGGGGCCTCCCTAGCTACTCCCAACTCCTATCAGGGCAACTGTCCCTCTGCTATCTCCCTAACCCCAAGCACCACCCAGGACCTCCAGCCCTGTACTTACTCATCTCAATCCCCCCAGACTCCTTTTGTGGTGGCCTCCAGGGGTCCCCACCCTGCACAGGTTAAGTTAGAAGTCTGGAGCCCTGGACACTTGCAGGAGAGTGATGGAGGGGAAAGGGTGGGATGGCAGGACAAGCCAGCTGCCTTGCCCCTGCCCTTCTCTTCTCCAGGGCTGCCCACTGGCCAGGCGTGGATTCCTGAGCTGGAGCTGAGCCGCAGTGCCTGCCCTGGGCTTCCATTCACCCTTCATGTGCTTGGTTTCTCTAGACCTTAGGGCACTTGCAACACCCCCGCCCCCCGACATTTACCAAGGAGAAGAAAGTCTGAAGGAAGCTTGCTGGGATGTGGGGGTCATGCAGCACCCCCAGCCAGCGTAACATGTGCAGGGCTGGGGGGCTAGGATGGGAATCTCTTCCAGTTTTTCTGTGGGAAAGTGGGAACCAGATGGGCTCAGAGGAGAGCAACCCCCTCCCTTCTGGCCCCTCAACCCCTCCCACCTGGCAGGCGGACCCACCCCTATGCCCAGCACCCCCACTCAGTTCAAACAAAGACGCTCTTACCAGGGGTGTCACGTGGCATTATAAAATCATCCCATTAATTTATTATTCATGATGAAAAATTATTCTAATAACATTTTCCATGCTATTAGTATTCCAAAGATGAGCTCTTTAAAGCCCCTTCCTGTGGCCCTCCTCTTGGTGAGAGCCAATCTATTTTTAACAAAGTGTATTGAAATTAAACTCTAGTCATTCACAATATCCTGTGTTTAACAAATAAGGCTTTAGGGTCTGTGAGGAAGCCAGGGGAGGATGGGTGCAGGTGGGAGTGTGGTCCTGGTGTGGGGAGGCCCCTGGGCTGTCCCCTGCCCAGGTCTCAGCAGTGGCCTTCCTGCCAGGCCAGGCTGCTCCTTCTGCCACACTATAGCCCTCAGGCCCTCCTTGGGACACTCTCTGAGAAGGGACCTGCTCCCTGGCTGAGATGACCCTGTCTGGCCCCACCCTCCTCCTCTCACTGCCTCCTGGTGGGGGTTCTGGCCCCACCCTCTACTTGCACTGCCCCCCAAGGTGGGCCAGGGTCCAGCAGACCCAGGAAGAGTCAGAGGGGGAGAGTCAAGGTGACTCCAGGAGGGAGGGGGAGAGGCCCGGTGTTGGGTGGAGAAGCAGGGTGCTGCGGCTGGCTTTTCTGGGTGGAGAGTGAGAAACAGCTCTTCCAGGTGTTTCTAATGTATGGGGGAGGATGGAGTGGGGTCCGCAGTGCTAGAAGTAGTGAGTTGCAGCAGTGGGGATGGTAGGCAGGAGGTTGCAGCAGTGGGGGTGGTAGGCAGGAGGCCCTGGAGGAGGGTGAGCTGCTCACAGAGAGCCTGTCATGCACCATCCATCCATCCATTTATCCATCCACCCACCCACCACCCATCCAGCCTTCCAGCCCTCCACCCACCTATCACCTCTCCACCTGCCCATCCATCCATCCTGCCAGTGTACTCTGCACTCTCCATGTGGCTTTTGTCATGCAGATACCAGGGTGAGGCCTAGAGGGTGTCAGTGTGGGCAGAGGGGGAAGATTTCATTGCTAAGCAAGGGGCAGGGGGGCTCACTTGCAACCAAATGGGGAGGAAAGGAAAACAGGGAGAGGCTGACCTCAGATACACTTCAGAGCTGCTGTTTTTGTAGGGCAGCCACGTGTTCTCCTCTGTTGGGAATCCACAGCCTCTGGGCAAGGTCCCCACTGCACAGATGGGGACAATGAGGGTAAGGAGGAAGGTGACACTCCCCAAAGTCCGGCAGCCAGGCAGCTCCAGGCTGCACACCCTAAACTGGGATCTGTGCTTTGTGGGACACTGGGAGAGCTCCAGGCTGCATACCCTAAACTGGGATCTGTGCTTTGTGGGACACTGGGAGAATCTCCAAGGCCTGGCCTGTGGAGAGGTGGAATTAGGTTGATCCCTGTGTCTATATCACACCTCCCCATAGGACACAGGTGCCTGGGCCCCATTCCCAGGGGAAGCCAGGCTCGTGAGGCTGCTGAGGACACACCCCAGACTCTGGAGACTTGGCTGGGGGGCTCCGCACCTAGGAGCTGGAGAGGCGGCAGCTAGGCGGGGTCCCTCCACATCCAGCCTGTTGTTGGCCTCCAAGGGCCTGAGGCTGTAGCTCAGACCCCTGGATCTAACCCAACAGATCAGACTGGCCTTAGCCTTCCTCCCCTCCCTCCTTTCTTGAGGGGTTTCTCTTCCTCCCTCTGAACCTGGTACAGAGAGGATGTGACTCCAGGGGGTGGGAAAGGGCCCTGCCTGGCCACCCAGAGTGCCCTGACTTCAGCAGCCACAGAATAGATGGGTGGCCTGAGGGCAGCAGCGTCCCCTGTCTCTGGTGAGTGTGGACTCCAAGTGTGGCATGGAATGTGAGCTGGGAACCAGCAGTTACAGAACAAAACCCTGATCATCTAACTCAGGACACAAGGGCCGGCGTTGGGCAGCTGTTCTGGGCCTGGAGCTTCCCACTCCCAGGACACACAGTGCTGGGTGTGGTGCTGCAACGTGCCTGGGAAGACCACGGGGCCCTCTCACCATTCCTGAGGGTCTCTCGCACTTGACTCTGCCCCTTACCTTCCTCCCTTCTTCCCAGGCCAGAATCTGGAGTTGCCACTTTTCCCCATGAGGGTTGCTTATCCCACCTAGCCCCATAGTCTCAAGACTCCCCTTCATGGTGCAGTATTTTTCATGACTTTTAAGAAAGCAATTTCTGTATTAAAAGCTGGCAAGACTTAGAAAAAAAAGTGTCAAAGCTTCCTGTGATACTTGAACTTCGGCCAGCCCCCCCATGTCCGCAGTTCCCTTCCTGGCTCCACTCAGCCCACCTCCCCTGCCTCTCTCTACCTCCTGCCAGGCCACAAGGTGCTCTCTCTGAACCTCTTGGAATCTATAGGCTGAACTGCTCTCTCAACACACAAGACCCACCAAAGGCCCAGACTCCCTTGAAAACCTGCCCGCCCAGGGCGCCCAGCAGCAAGAAAGCAAAGAGCAGACACTTCACGGCGCCACAGTCACACAGATCAGAGCCAAAAATATATTCGGCCTAACTGGGCCCTATTTAAATCTATTTTATGGCTGCTCTAACAAATTGTCATACATATGTTGGCCTGAAGCCCCACAGCCTGCGGTCTGCAGGTGCCCGTGTGAGATGCTCAGGGCTGGCTCCTTCCCAGGCTCCAGAGAGCACCCTTCCTCCCTTTCCAGGTCCTTCAGACACCAAAATCCCTGGGCTCTTGGCCACCTGCATCTTCATAGCTGGCATTATCCCTGAGGCCACTCGGGCCACACACCTCCTTGTGCCTTAGCTCCCGTAGTTAGGGAACATGTGATTCCCAAGGGGTAAGCCAGGAGCCTCTCCATCCCGAGGTTGTCTGGCTGTTCCCCTTGGTATGGAGCACTCACGTTCATGGTTTCTGCCCATGGAGTGTGGGCTTCTCGTAGGGGCCACTCCTCTACCTCCTACGTGTTCTCAGCCTGACTGTAACTTTGGGTTATGCTCACAGTGGCCAGATTCAGCCCACAGAAATATAGGACGTCCAATTCAACGTGAATGCCTAGCAAGTGACGAATAACTCTTTAGAAATGGTCTGTCTTAAATCTTGAAGAATCCAGTCAGATACTGCGGGACATCCCGTATCTTAGCTGTGGGGTCACTGTGTCCCACATTTGTGAGGGCCTGGAGCAGCCGGGGCAAAGGGGAGTTTCCAGGCTGGAGAAATGGGGACACTTAACAGGCACCATCTGGGAACGTCTCTCTTGTCCTGCTCTAGGGCTCCTGGGATTCTTACCCTAGGCTGCTCAGGCTGAGCGGGAAGAGGGGTATGTGTGTGAGTGTGTGTATATGTGTGTGCATGATAGTGCATGTGGACATATGCATATGTGTGTACGCACATGTGTGCGTGTGTATGTCCGTCGTCTGCATTGTGTGTGTACGCACGCACTCTCTCCCTCACCACTACAAGCCCAGCTGTTCTCCACTCTTCCTAAGGTTGCTCTGTGGTAGTTTGGAGTAAATGAATGAACAAATTCTGAAAAACAAACTTGACTCAGGAATCGCTCACGGACCTGCATACCAGGGAGGTTCCCTGAAGGCAGCTGACTCTGAATTGCTCTTCAACCCCGACCCAGATGGACGTGGCAATAAGGAGGGCACCCGGCAGGCTGACCACAGGGGGAGCAGGGCCGCGGGCTGGCTCTTTGGCAAGGACCTCAACACCCAGCTCGTTACTTGTGGGGTGGTCCGGCTCCCAGTGTCTGGATGGATCTAAACTTCCTGAGGTTGGCTCATCCTGGGCCTGGGGCTATGCCCGTTAATGACCCCTCTGCCACTCAAGGCCCCCCAGCTCCCTGAGACCATTGGTCTGATTTATGATATGTCTGTTAATGCTCGAGGGGCCCCTCCCCTGGCTGCTTCTGTATGCCATGATTTGTTAGAACAAGATGATGTGTTCTCTTGAGTAAAGAGGAAAACAGAACATACAACTTATTGCTGCTCCTCTGGAGTGAACCCTATTTCCCTAAAGAAACCCAAGTATGATGGTAATGCTGGGACTCAGGAGTGGCAGGGCTCTGTGGCGAGGAACCCTTCCTGACCTGCTGGCCTCTGTCTCACAGAATGGTCAGGACCAGGCCGACAGCTGCTGCTGGGGGCAGCCTGCGATAGCCACGTGCTCTGGACATTCCAAATGGATCCTACCAAGCCCCTGTGTGCTCACACAGGAAGGACAAAGGACATCCGCAGAGTGTCCCTGCCCCTTGAACCCCACAACCCCCACACATTGCCATGGGTGCCACAGGGCCAGGCTGGGTCAGGAACCTTTCTTGAGGAACCACCTCATTCCAAATCCTCTCACTTAGCTGGATTCAGTAAGAAATTATAATTAATTTCTTTTTCAGTGCAAGATAAAGCTATTTTAAAATTGCATGCCTGACAAACAAAATGTTGACAATCAGCCGTCTTCTATATTTTTTCATGTTCTTTATAATGAACATTGATTTTTTTTTTTTTTCATCCTTTTTGTGTGTCCCAGCTATTAGGCAGAAAGCCAGCCATCCTGTTATGGGAAACTCAGGTGTAAGGCCTCACATATCAAGACACAGTCAGTGGCTCATACCTATGATGCCAACACTCTAGGAGGCCGAGGCAGGAGGATTGCCGAAGACCAGAAGTTCAAGACTAGCCAGAACAAGAGTGAGACCCTATGTCTGCCAAAAAAAAAAAAAAAAAGGGAAAATTAGGCAGGTGTTGTGGTAGGTGCCGGTCATCCCAGCTGCTGGGGAGGCTGAGGCAGGAGGATCATGTGAAGAGTGTGAGGTTGCTGTGAGCTGTGATGATGCCACAGTATTCCAGCCTGGGTGACAGAGTGAGACTTTGTTTCAAAAAAAAAGAAAGAAAGTCACAGTCAGCTGCTCTGGCAGCTAGCTTTGCTCAGCCATGGTACATCAAGGCATTTTTTAATTCCTCAACTTGCTGTCCAAGCACATCCTGCTGGCTTTGCTGCCCTGGCCTGGAGGCCCCCAACCTGGGCAGCAGCAGGGATCTGAGCTGGGGTCACAGGAGACCCACAGCTCAGTATTCCCCGGCCAGCCTGCCCATCAAGAACCATGTCGAAGGCTGCTGGGAAATTAGGAACAGTGGGAAATTGTGCCTACAGCAGGCCCTGGGGACAACTTTAGCTGAACCCCCAATAGCCTGGACCTAGCATTTGGGGGGGTTGTCTTCTTGTGACCCCACCTCACATGCACTTCAGCATTTTTCTCTGTCTTCTAAATAGCCTGGGAGCCCAGGCCCCTGCAGAACTCACCTGCAGCTCCACTGTAAGCCTGGGGGACCCTGGGGGAGCCTTGGGAGCAGGATGGCTCTCTAGGGGGCTTGCCATGAGAAGGGCTAGCAGGCGCCAGCATGGGGGCCAGAGTGCTGGACATCCCTGTAACCAAAACCCAACAGAAGAGGCATCTGACGTGGACAGCGGTGGGTGGATGCTGCCTATTGCACGGGGTCATTCCAGCACCCATCTCTTCACCTGCTCATTTGGGTAAGGGCCAGACCTCAAGGCCCAAGAAGAGGCGGGACACACTCCCACAGCACCCGCACCCTGGGGCAGGCCTTCTGTAGGGGAGGCACCTGTTGTCTAGTCTGCAGGAAGATAGCAAGGATCTATCTCTCTCTGGCCCCAAACTGCTGCCTAGAGGCCTCCGGTTACCTTACATTCCCTCTGTTCCTCTGCACCTGCTCAGGCAGACCTGGCCCAGCACACCTGGCTTGCTGGTAAGGTTTTTGACACTTTCCAATAGGCTAATTTGTACCAAAGAGTCACAATTGACAACCTGAAAGTGTGATTTCCAAAAATAACAGCCAGCTTTCATTACCTGCTCCAGGGCAGATAAGCTTAACCCTTTTTTCTCCAACTGCTAAATTGCCAGCCACAGGGTCCTCAACATAAAGGAAACAGTCTAATTTGAAACAAATTGACCTTTTCTTCTTGCTTTTCATTTTGACTGAATTACAGGGCTCAGCTCCCAGTGACCCTGAGTTAGTCCCTACCCAGACTTGCAGACCTGAGTTTAATTAAGAGGAGATGCACCCTCACAGCTCTCGGAGGGGGTGGTCTGCACAAGTCCTGTTCAGAGGGGGTTCTGTACCTTCTAGGGGTCTAAGTTCCCAGGGCCTGGGAAACAGGCAGGATGCCCTGGTGCAGGGAGGGGCTCCCCAGGTGTTGCCAGAGAACCTGAGAAGAATATCCCAAGCAAAGGGGGCATGGGGCAGTAATACAAGAGTGAGGATGGCCCAGCCAGCCCCTCCATGCTGAGAGTCAAGCGGGAGCTCAGATGCCAGAATCTTTGGTCTAAGAAACACCCTCAGCTCCCACTCTGCCAACACCCAGGCCTACTAGCCTTCATGGCCTACATAACTGCTTACTGGGTGCACAAGAGCCTACTGTGTGCATGAACTCCTACTGTATGCATGAATGCCTACTGTGTGAACTAGTGCCTGCCGTGTACATAACACCTGCTGTGTACACTGCATGAGCACCTACCGTGTACACTGGTGCCTACTATGTGCATGAGCACCTAGTGTGTGCACTAGTGCCTACTGTATGGACTAGTGGCTTCTGGGTACACAAATGCCTACTGAACCTACTGTGTGCACAGGCACCTACTATGTACAGGCCATTGCACCTCCCAATTCCCAAGCAGAACAGGGCTCCCAGGTGTGGCCCCTCTGCCTGGCAGCACAGCCTGGCATCCCTCACAGGCCACTCTTCTGATTCTCTAAAGCTACTTGGCTCCAGCCAACAAGGGTCCAGTTCAGACCCACAGCATGTGACCTTTTTCTGTAAAGGGCCAATCACCGGCAGTGCTCATCCCCAGGGGATATCCAACAGTGTGTGGAGATAGGTTTTAGTTCTTATTCTAGGGCCATCCTTTCCAAATGCCAGTAGCGAAAGGCTGAGCACCCCAGCATGGAGTCACAGGACCAGCATGGGTCAGGGGAACATCATCACACCTCTGCTTGCTCACCTGCAACAGGGTATGAACTCTGCAGGCGGGCTGGGAGTGGATGAATGAGTGGGTGCACACAGTAGGCACCTGCCCTGTGCTGAGACTTTGGGGGTCAAGAGATGGACGCAGTGGTGATCCTGCCTCGTGGAACTCTCTGTGGGGTCATCAAAAAGCCAAGCAGTGCCCAGTCCCAGTCCAGGTCGTGACACAGCTCTGCTCTCTGCAGCCAGTTGCTTCCTTAACATGCAAGCAGCTGCGCCCACATCGTGGGGCATCAGGAAGAGAGTGACCTTCCCAGAATGTGTTGAATGCTCCCAAACTGGCCCTGTGCACAGGGCCACTGTGCAAGGTGAACAGTGCTGCTCCTGGCATCTGGTGTGCTTGGGAAGGAAGGCTGAGGCCAGGGTCGGGGAGGAAACCCCACTGCCCTCCTGCCAAGATATGGTTATGTGGTCCCCATGATGCCTACCTGTGGAGTAACTACCCATCCTGTAGTTTACCTGATTATTTCACCCGGAGTCAGCCTGTGAATCAGTGTAAAATTACCCTGCATAATTGTTCAATCTCATAGTAACACTTTAATTTGCAAAGCAAAAATAACCATGTGATTACCCTGCAATTACATGATAGTTACTAATCAATTACTTCTATATCGTTTGCTCATGTTTACAGACTATCTAATGCCTGTGTGCCCTTCCCCAAGTGCAGTGTTCTGGGGGCCCTTGCTGACGATCACCTGCTGGGTGGCATCTGTCACCAGCAAAACGCAGGCCAACTCTGGGTCCCCAGCTCAGGAACCTCTCCTAGCAAGATCAGAAGCCCGGAGACCCGCAGACCACAGGCGCAGCATCCTCCCAGCCCCTCCAGTCCATGGGTGGCTGGAGCATGAAGCCCATCACTGGCCGGGTATCCTCCTCCCACCTGTTAACAGATTTGGAAACTCTGGTCACTGCAGCCAGGGGAGCAAAGTGGCCCTTGATAGAAGTCTTCACTGTGCCAAAAACTCTCTCTGACCAGTCACTTTGTCCTTGATGGACCCGTTGGAGGTGAGGAGACAGAGTCCAGACAGGGCTCATGTCCTCCTGAGTCCAACAGCTGGTAAGAGGCAGGACTTAGGTCCACATCTGTTCACATCCAAAGCCCTCCCTGAACCCTGTAGGCTGAGGCTCTGAAGGGTCCCCTTGCAGGCACCACCAGTGAATAC
The DNA here is from genome assembly GCA_963574355.1 of Loris lydekkerianus. Lineage (NCBI taxonomy): Eukaryota > Metazoa > Chordata > Mammalia > Primates > Lorisidae > Loris > Loris lydekkerianus. Next base: position 23,859 of record CAUYPK010165705.1, on the reverse strand, counting down.
AGGGTTGCAGCCTCCTGCTGAATGAGGACAAATTCTCCATACACCTTCACCCACTCCGGGGGACTTGGCTGTGAGCCCAGCTCCTGCTGCCCCTGGTGCAGAAGCCAATGTGGGGATATGAGGAGTCTGTGCAGGTGGCAAGTGGTCCCAGACGGTGGCCCAGCCTCATGGACACAGCCCTGAAGATAACCACAAAAGACGCTGTAAATGCACATTCTCCTCCTGCCTTCTCTTAGCTGATGCAAGAAGTTGTAGAAAATAACAATTCCAGGTTGAACTCCTGGGCCCAGAGCACGCGTGGCCACACCAGGCAGGAAGGAGGCTGTACTGGGCTCAGGGAATGAGGGTGGTGGCTCAGGAATAACTTCAACAACAGACATCTGCTGGGTGTAAAATTCACCACAAATAGGGCAAAGGGCCTGGGGCAGTTCAGGATGACTTCCCACTGACTCGGATGAGCTGTGTGGGAAACCCCAGAGCAACCACCAAAATATAACTCCCAGGAGCCTGGCAGTGGCCTGGTGGAGCAGAAACCAGTGGGGCTAGACATGGTTAGCAGAAAACAGCTGGGGAGAGAGGTGCCAGGCAGGGTGGGCTCCGGTGGGCAGGGAGAACCCTGTGCCAAGGAAGCCACACCTCAAGATTGAGCTGTGAGGCATCGCCAGGCCTGCTGCTTCCCAGGTGTGATGGAGCCATGAGGGTCAGCCTCCAAGGCACACACTTCCCTGTCTGGTGTTGCTCAGTAGACCCAGTCACTTCTTTGCAAATCCTCAGGAGCCTAGACCCTTACTCAGCCTGGTGCCTGTGCTTGGCCTTGGAGCACACTCTGGACACTCTGGGCTAATCCCAGCCAACAGTACCGAGAAGCTCTCTGCTCACCAGCCCATCAGCGGGACCCCTTCAGGTCCTCAGCACCTCCCACGGCTCTCCCTCTCCATGTGCCACTGGAGGGTACAGGGGACATAGGGGGGAGGTAGGGTCACAGGGGAGTGGGAGCCCCAGAGTGCAGCACCCTCCACTCTGTCCCCAGAGAAGACCCCAGTCCCGCTACAGGCTGGGCACTAGAATAGGCCTGGAGATTCTGTGTAGATCTGAACACACGAGGACACGTGGGTGTGTAGGATGCAGGCCTTCTTGAAAAGTGGACAGATGTCCACCCACAGGGACATGCCCCAGCCAGGCCCCTGTTTCAACAACCTGCAGGGTCATGGCCTGGTGTTCCTGCTAAGGAGACTGGGAGCTGGAGAAGCCTGGGACCCTCCCTAAAAGCCATGGCAGAGGGACCCTTGGTTCTTGCCATGCCCTGGGCCCCCAAATCCAGTCAGGGTTATCCTGGCCTATGGTGGAGACCATGTGGGCATAGGCCTCATCTGAGGGACAGGCTCTGGGACTGGACACCAGGCCTGCAGGGAAAGCAGGGCTGCATCTGGCCAGTGGAGCCACAGGTGCTAGGTGGAGGTGGGGGCACATCTGCCACTAACAGAGCTCTCAGAGGGGAGCAGCACAGGGCAAGTGCTCCTCGGAGGTCAGGGAGCCCTCAGAACAGGGCCTGGCTGAGAGGGCAAGGTGTTAACTCTCCCTCCACCCTAAGACCTGGTTGCTGGCAGCTCACAGCCCACCAGAAGGATCTGATCTGTCCAGGTTCTGAACACTGCCCCCAACAGCCACACTCACCTCAGAGCCCTCAGGCTGAGGAGACTGTTTCAGATAGTGTGAACCCAAAAGTGAGAAATAATGATCTATCTATATTCAGACTCAGAACAAATTAGCTGATGAGGGGTGTATGTGTAGTTTTGTGCAGTCATCTCCTGCCCTTGTTTGGGGGGGGCAAAGCCCAAGACCCCCTTTAAATAAGGGCCTGGAACTGACTGCACGCTCCTCATAACCTGTCTTTGCATCCAGAGCAAACAAACACATACACACATGCGCTCACACAAAAACGTACACACAAACACTCATATGTGTGCGTACACCAGGCAGGGAGAGGATTCAAGGCCCAGGTTTCCAAGGGGAAGCTGCAGTGATGATGCCAGCGATAATTGAAGAATTACAATGAGCACAATTAGCATGTGCACTAAACAGTTTATCAGTGAAGCTCACCATAAAATCAGAATAGAGGTGGCAAGGTTGTTGGGATAACAGCTTCTGATCCTTAGAGTCATAAAATCCCTGGGTCGGAAGAAACAGGGTCTTGAAGTGACAGATCAGCAGGCCTGAGTGTTGCATTGCAAAGGTGAAGTCATTGGTCACATTGACTGCAGAACCAGGCAGGGCAGGAAACCAGCGTGTGATGCCTGGGCAAAACCTTACAGCCCTCGCTGTAGAAATTCAGGGGTGCAGGGGCAGCATCTATGGCGTGTTCCTCATAGCTCAGTGGAAGGACCAGGCACCCAGAGGGAACCAGAACCCAGTCCGGCCCCTTTGCTGATGGTCTTAAGGATGCAGACAAGAGCAGGGGGAGCTAGTGAGGCAGAGACTCAGCTGTGCCATCCTCAGGTCCAAGCCTCTGTTGTCGACACTGCCCCAGGACGGCGCCCAGTTGTCAATCCTGCACTTCTGGCTCCACACTGGGCCTGCTTAGGGCCACACTCTGCTGCTCCTGAGATCCAGGTAGCTCCGGCTTTCAGTGGAGCTTCTATTAATAGAAAGGCTCTGGGCCCGGAGGCGCATGCAGGAGAGGGCCGAGGTCAGCCCGTCAGTGGTGAGCAAAAACGTGCCCAGCTCAGACTAGAATAACATAATGTGTTCTCATTATGCAAAGCTAAGAGAGAACATCACCAAAACTGATGTTTGAATACACTTCATGGGGAAAGGAGACTTGAACAACTTATTTATTTATTTATGTATTTATTTTTACGATAGTCTCACTCTGTCTGTGAGGCTGGAGTGCTATAGTGTCATAGCTCACAGTAACCTCACACTCCTGGGCTCAAGTGATCCTCTTGCCTCCCAAGTAGTGGGACTACAGGTGCTGCCATGCCTGGCTAGTTTTTCTCTTTTTAATAGAGACGGGTCTCACTCTTGCTCAGGCTGGTCTCAGACTCCTCAGTTCAACCGATGTACTGGCCTTGGCCTCCCAGAGAGCTGGGATTATGGGCATGAGCCACTGTGCCCAGCCAGCTCTGTGGGAAAAAATGAACTGATTCCAGCCGAGGCTCTGACCTTGGGCACCTAGCACACTCACTCTGGTGTTAATTACATACCCTCGCCTTATTCAGGTGTCCCCAAGATAAACCCTGATGGAGACAAGGATTTGGGTGATGGTAGTTTGTGTGGGATGTGGGACCAGGGAACTGCGGGAAGAACAGAAAGGCACAGCCCACAAGGGACAGTTTCCTGAGGGCAAGAACACAGGCCTGCCAGGGACCCTCCTAGAAATTGTCCACCAGAGGCCAGAGTGGCCGCAGTGGTTGGGGCATTTATCCACCCATGGCCCTTCCACTGGCAGCACTTTCCCTGGGTGTCCCCTCAAACAGCCAGGCAGGCAGCCACGCAGAGATGCACTGGCTGGCTGAGACTGGGACTGCCACAGAGGGTGGAACTGTCCAGCCCAGTGGTGCTGAAACCCAGAGGCAGGGCAGGGGCCCTGAGCCATCTCCCCAAGCCAGCGTCCCTCTGCCTGGATGAAGGGCTATCAGTGATGCAGGTGGCTGGAAGGGGCAGTCAGGAGCCTCCACCCCGGGCTTGTCCCGTGCCTGCGTCTTCCCTGGACAAGTAAGCAGCAGTTAGCAAGGCTGGCTCTCTCTGGGCCTCGGTTTCCTGAAATGAGATGTGAAGGGGAGTCTGAGTGTGGCTGTGGGCAGGACCCTAACAGGGTCTTAGAGAAGATCGAAAAGAGCCATGCCGGCCATCTCCACCCTTAGTGCACAAAGCAGGCACCAGCTGTGTACAGTGTCTGTGCAGACATTTTTTGGCATCCCCGGAGTTGCAGTCACAGAGTCTTGGAAGTGGGGACCTGGTCACCCCCTCACCCGGCAACATCCAGGGTCACCATTGCTACAGGTGTGTTCCCAAAGAGCTGATACCTGGACGCCCTGCTCCAAGTCACACCATGCCTCTTTTGCAAAAGGAAACTATTTGCAATCCAGGTTTCACAGAGGATGAATCGTGGAATGCAAATCTCAGGTCTGAAAACTAGCAGGCCCCAGCTGGTGTGTAGAGGAATATGCAGGACTTGTGAGCCAGAGACCCTCGAGCCGCCGTGGAGGGTGAGGCTGGAGGAGCCTCTGCATCTGCACCGCCTGACAGGCCCCCCAGGACCACCGTCCCTCCTTTTCTCAGAGCTCAACTTGGACTCCAGAAAGTAGAGTGGAGCCCTAGCCACCCCCACTTAGACTTTGGCGTCACCCTGGTCAGGCCTGCAGCTGCCTCCCCTCTTGACGGTGGTGTCCATAACAACTACGCCAGTAGTCGCTGGATGTGGGGAGCAGATAGCCTGTGAGTTCAGCTACAGAGATGCCTCTGAGTCTCATCTGCCCCCAAGCTGGGTCTAGATGCAAGACCCGGGCCCTTGAGCCAGAGCTGGAAGCTGGAGAATTTTGGAAACTTTAAAAGTTATTTTGGTGAAAGAATGGCTGGCTTGAACTGAAAAGGACAGGGAACCAGGCTGAGAAAACACAGGTAAGACTTTTGGAAAAACTGGCTACGGCCTCAAGGTTTCACACTTTCTTAGAAAAGACAGAAACAAGTATCTCATTTTGGAGCGTCACAGGGGTCGTGTCATGCTCTTCTCCTTGTCCCTGGCTTCTCTGACCAAGATGTAAAAGACGGGTGAAAATGTCTGAGGCCTTATTTGACCTCTCAGTTGCTCTGACGTAAAGCCGCCCAAGGTCACTTCAGCAGAGCCATCCCCACTCTGGTCTGTGGCGGTGGGGGGAACAAGCAGGATTTAAGAAGACGGCCAGAGTTCCTTCTCTTCCTGGGAGAGCTACAGGATGTTTTGCATATTGAAAAAACATCATAGCACACAAAAAGGAAAGGAAGCACGTCCCTGCGTGGGCAGCAAGAATGCTCCCTTGGCTGGGAAGTCCTGGCACAGCCCCCTCCAGAGCCCCCAGCTCTGCCCAGGACTCCACAAGGCAGGGCTGGGGGCACCCACTGCGACCCCCCACTGCACTCCTCCCTCCCCACCACACCCCAACACCTACTTCCCTGTACCCTTCCCAACCCTAGCGGGGATTTGATTTGGGACCAAAACAGGAATGAAACAAACTGAAAACCTCCCCAAAATATCACTGAGCAATCTCTTCTCAGGGGATCTGAAATGTACCAAGTTAACAAGGTGCATCAATAACTTCACAGTCTGCTCCGGGGTCACTCTAAAGGGCCCAAAGGATTATGGCAGAATGTAAAACTCAAAATATCTTCTGTTTCCAAAGTTTGTTCTTCAGATACGTGTTACCCGGCTACAAATACCTTTTTGAATCAATAGAAAACAAAATTTAAGTCTATACACTGAAATCCCTCTCTTCCCCCAGGGAAGTTTAAAAACTGTGAACATAGAAAACTCTGAAGGGGTGACCTCCTGGGCAGCCTCAGAGAAACCTGCCATGGAGATCAGGCAAAGAGGAAACTGCACAGCCACAGAGAGAAAGCTCAGCTCTCCCAACACCTGCTCAGGCCGACGTGGGCAGATCTATGGGGCTGCACAGCCTCCGAGGAGGACGTGTCCCTGTGTGTCCAGCCTGCCTTGGGAGAGCCCCACACCAAGGCTGATACCCACTACCTGCTGGTGTTCCAGGGCCAGCCATGTCCTCCCAAAGGCCTCAGGAGCAGAGGGGGACCCAGACACCCAGCCCAATCCAGAGGGCAGTCAGCCAGTCCTGGGCAACATTTCAACTGCTTGCTCCATGTCACACCTCCAGAGTGGACAGGGATCTCAGTTTGTCACTGACTGCACCCCTTGCTAGGATTGTTATTCAGATGGATGTCAGGGTCTTCCTATGGGAGACCAGGGCCTGGGACCCCGACCAAGGCCCTTCCAGTTCCGGTGGGAGCTGCCTACCACATCTCCACTCAGCTGGGCCCCCGAGCTGCTGGAACCTCTACCTTGGGAGAACCCCTTCCCTAGAGCAGGATAGCTCCCCACTCCAGGCTGGTGCCCGAAGCATGGGTGGCCCTCCCAGCACTGTCCTGGGGGCTGAATCCCCATCCCTGCTCCCCAGTGGACAGTGGAAGCTCCTGCTGGAGAAGGGCCCAGAGCACCCTGGGGGGCAGCCGACCCCAGGCCTGCCCCCAGACGCAGGAGACCCAACAGCCTCTCGATCTGGCTCCCAGGGGTTTCCACCCCTTCACAGCAGCCCCCACTCAGGGCTGCTTGCAAAGGAGATCAGCGGCCAGAGCAGAGCCGAGAACTGCCCGAGGTAACAGCAGGCGTGAGCATCATTACGCTGCTAATTAATTCCCAGCTCATTACATTTCCTGTGGCTAATTTGTACTTGGGCTGATTTGATTAAACTCATCTCTATGCTAATAAATGTGTTTTCTATTTGTTTTAGTGACTAAAGAAAAAGATTCGATATTTACATATTTTGAGGTTTATCAAAGGAATCACAGCATCTGAAATGATTTCTCTTTGATTTATACGTTGTAGGGTCAGATTCCCCAGGTCCCTTCCCTGTGAGCCCCACCAGCCCCTCGGGTCCTGCTTGGACAGGGGGCCCCAATCCTTCCAGCCCTCAGGGAGGGTCTATGCGGCTGGGTGCTGGTCCACCTGCTTTTGCTGACAATAGCTATGTTTGGGGTGTCATGACAAACCCCCAGCTCCACATCCCACTGACTCCAGCCTTGGGGGGGAGATCACAGGAGCACATTCTTCCCTTAAACCTCTGGGTCCTGCAGCACCTGCCTGGCACTGCCTGTGTGTCTGTCCCTGCCCCTAGTGTCCTCAGAGGGACTGGTGGGAAGTTGCCCAGGCCCTCTGCAGCACACCAGGCCAGCTCGGGCCACCCACCCTGGGGACTGATGGGCACAAGGCCTGGCCCCTCTCCAGGCAGGCCTTGCCAACAGCCACTGGAGTCTAAGCCAGACCCAACCTGCTTCCCTGTGCCCCTGAGACGTGCCCTCCTCCGTCAGGGCCTCTGACTTGAGCCTCTGATGAGAGATGACAGCTCAACTCCCTTGGGGGCAGGAGGCTCTCTGGGCCAGGCATTCTCACTGGCCTTGAACCAGCAGCATTTGAAAGCCAAGAGCTTGTGAGTGCGGCAGGTCCAGCTGCACTGTGGACGGATGCAGAGTCAGGGCCTGTGGTCCCCCAGAGCTGCCACTTATGCTGGGCAGAAGGGAGCCTGGTCTTCCCTCCTGATCCTACAGCAGCCTCCTTGGACAGTGGTGCCCGCGACCTGAAATGTTGCCTGAACGTGGGTTCCTCCACACTTCTTGATGTTGTTTGTGCTGCAGTATCCTCCATGGCAGGAAGGCTGAGGTCTTTGTAGTTTGTGACTTCCGAACATACACCCCACATGGCCCGGCTGGCTCCAGGCTCCAAGCTCCATGCCTGGACACCTGCAGACAATGCCAGCTGCTCTGTCCATCACTGGCCTCCTCATCTGCACACATGTGCCACCCCCAGCAGTGCCCCGCACGGCAACTCCCATTAATCTTGATAGCCATCCAGCTTCTGCCTTGCTGTGAGGGTGGGTAGGGGGCAGCAGGCTGGCTCCCCTGTCCACTCTGGCACGCCAGCCTGAGGGAGGGGCCAGGCAGAAGTTTAATTCAAGGAAACAGCCCCTGGGGATATCAGCCCTGGAGTCTGGGGGCCCCACTTGGGGGGCTTTCCTGCCTTCTTCCACCTAAAATATGATCCACTCAAACATCTGGGAGGGCTGGTGGCCCTCAGAATCCTGCTCCTGCCCGGATGGCAATCCTTCCTTACTTCTTAGAGTCTCCCTTTCCCTGGGAAAATCCACTAGTGACTCAGACAGTCCCTCTGGAGGGAAGAGGTATGAGGTGCCTCTGTGGCTGGGAAGGGGCAGGACCTGGGAGCGCCAGGCTTGGTGTTTCTTGATGCCACCTCCAGGATGCAGTCCAGGCTTCCTCGTGCAAGTCTCACAGCAGAAAACCATTGCTCTCCTTCCGGGTTTCTCATTTCTTCTGCTGCTCCCCGGCTCCCCACCTCACCACCCCTTTGCTGGGGGCCCTTCCTGACCCCCAATCTGGCACCCCCTGCCCACAATAGCCCCCCTCACCAGCTTCTGATTTATTGGGCATATCTCCTCACCCACTGCAAGGTCCTTAGGAGGGGTCTTTCTTCAGCTCTATGCAATCCTTTGTGGACTTCTTTCGGTTTGCATTATTCAATCGATGCATCTATCCACTCAGCCTTTCCTCAGAGTCAGAAGATGATGGTCTTCCCTTCTTTCTTGAATTTCTGTCCCTCACATTGCTCACAAGCTGAGGGGTGAGATTTCTCCTATAAGAAAGGGGATTCTGCATTTTTTTTTCCACTCCCCTTCCCATTTAATGAATGAAGGATATAGCTGTTCACAACTGCAACTTCCATCATCCAGAAGAATAATTTTTCCCCTTTGTAGGACCTTGTAAATCTATAACATGCACAGTACTAATCAGCTCTGTTCTCTTCCCATAAACTGTGTGTATTCTAAAATAACTGTTGGTTTTTCTAATTGAACAGAATGTTTCTTCCTATAACCAGTGATCAACTCAGCATTGTCACTAACCTCTTGTCATGGAATGAGAGGCTCATCATTTTCATATCACATAATTCATATTCCTAAAGTATCTACTCAGATCACTTGGAAAAGCCTTCCTAGAAGCCATGAGTGTTTCTGTTATATATATTTTCATTTTACGTGATTCCCTATCTCTGGACACCTTCCCACATCAGAGTGGAACAGGAAAATCATTATGTTGGACAGGGTCTGGCGTAGGACCAGAATTCAGGGTCACACTTAGCCTATAAGGTCCCTGCCACCTTGGACCAAAGCTTCCCCCTACCTGAAAGACATCAGGCCCCTGTCTTCCAAAATTGGGACAGTTACAGAGGAAACACCAAGAATTATTCAACCTCTTGTGTGACACTTTGAAGTGTAGCACTAGCCAAAGAATTTCACTGAAAATGCCCTTGCTGCTGAGCAGGTGCTGTTCCACATGCAATAGCAGAAGAGCATCCAGGGAAGTGGCCGTTCCAGGCCCTTGACGCCACCTGTCTGTGCAGGTCTTGGGGGGGTGTGCTGGCCCCTGCCACACAGGGCCAGGAGAGGTGACTGTGCTCTTTCCTCTGAGGGCTGAGGCCAAGACGGTCTCTGCCAGGCTGCCCAGACTCTCCAGGGAGCAGCAGGGACAGGCTGTGACTGTCTGGAGGCTGAGGCTCTCCAGGAGCAGAGGGCCGTGGGCTCTCCTGAGCATGTGTGGCCAGTAGCCTCAAGCTGCTTCAGTCTCCTTCTCAGTGAGAAAAAGGAAAACAAGGGCCTTTGGGGGGAGCATGACTCTTGGGCACTGTCTCAGGCACCTCTGTCTCACAGAATACCCACCAGCTGTCCAGCCGCCAGGGGCAGGGGGGTGATGCCCCTCCCAGGGACGGGGAGCAGACAGCCAGGTGAAGCCCACCCAGCTGTGGGCTGCGGCAGAGGCTGAGGTCCTGGTGAGGGAGGTTGGGGTGAGCCACCCCTGTCCTAAACTGTTTCTGGACAGAACTGGATGAGAAAATGCCTCAGCACAGATATCCAGGAAAACTGCATGGAAGTATTTAACTTTTCTCATAACTGCTCAGTGAGTCACTCGTAGGTGGGGTTTCTTTCCAAGCCAGCTGATTCAGGATGACATAAGCAAATTTCGACAGGAAAACAGCACAGTCTAGGGGTATCAGCCCCATAAACCCAGCTCAACCTGCCCCTGGGTGCTAGGAAGGGGCCAGAGCCTTTCTTTGTCAGGAATTTGGCGGCCTGCCTGGGACTCAGATCTGCCTCTCAGAGGGGCTCCATCCCAGCCGGCCACGTGGCTGCTGAGAGGCAGAAGTCAACTGAAAGTTGCTGACTGCCCTGGACCTCAGCGGGGTGCCATTCCTGACGTCACCCTATCCTGTGCTGAGCTTCCAGAAGCTTCCAGCCCCCTTCCCCTAGCGATGGCTTCTTGGATTTGATACCAAAGGCACAGGTAATAAAAGAAAAAAAATTCCTTAAAAATTTATTTAAAATTAAAAGACAGTATCAACTGAGTAGACAGGCAGCCCAGAGGATGGGAAAATATTTGCAAATCATATATATGATAAAGGATCAATATCCAGAATATGTAGAGTACTCCCAAGACTCAATAACAAAGAACCCAACCCAAAAAAATGGGCAAAGGATTTGAGTAGACAAAGTTTCTCCAAAGAAGACATATGAGTGGCCAGTAATCACAAGATAGGGGTGCTCAGCAACCATCAGGGAAACTCAAATTGAAGCTCATCAGGACTCGTCCTGACACCCCTTAGGAGGCCCCGAGCAGAGAAGCCAAAAGCAGCACGTGTGGGGCTGGGGACCGAGATGCTGTGCACAGAGGGATGGAAAATGGCTCAGACACCCCTCAAAAAACTAAGAATAGGATTACCGCATGATCCAGCAATTCAACTTCTGGATATATACACAAAAGAGCTGGAAGTGGGGTCTTAGGAGATATTTGTACACCTGTGTTCACTGTTCAGAGTAGGTAAAATGTGGAAGCAACTTGGCACCCACTGATGGGGGATCAGATGGGCAAATTGTGGGCCACTCAGTGGCAGAACATGATTCAGCTTCACAGAGGAAGGAGCTTCTGATGGGAGCTACAACATGGAAGCACCTTGAGGGTATCAAGACAAATGAAATGAGCCAGTCGTAACAGGACAAAGACTGTGTGGGTCCTGTGCAGGGCCTCGAGGACCACAGAGATCCTCAAGAGACAGAAAGTGAGATGGGGGTGCTGGGGCTGGGGGGTGGGTGCTGGTGACGGTTGTGAATGAGGAGAAAGTGCTTAATGCCACTGAAAATAGCTAAGATGGTGAATCCTATGTGTATTTCACCACAATAAACAAAATTAAGAGCAAAAAAGTAGAACAGCCCTGAGGACAACCTGCTGGAGATCAGAGTTCCAACCCTCAAGGATGCTCCCCAATTCTACTCTTAAGGGGTCGGGAGGGGCCGGGGTAACAGGATCCCCAACTATAGGAACCTAAAGTTCAAGCCACAGGCCCCAAGACTCAGGTTAAGAATGTCAGGAGCAAGGCTGCCTGGGCAAGCCTTTGAGTCCTTTCCTGTGTTCTTGGAGTGCCCAGAACACCCCGTGGGTCCAGCAGGAGCCTCCTTGGGTGGGGGGCGGGGCAAGGGGTGAGATCACGGACTCTTCTGCCTCCGATGTCCTGGGCACTTCCTGCGCCCTCTGCCATGAAGCCCTAGGAGCTTTGACCTTGCTTGTGTTTCCCGATCCAGCAAAGCACCTGCTTCTCCTTCTTACTTTCCTGTTAGGCCCAGGTGGCGGTGACAAGAAGGTGAAGGGACACTCCCCCCACACACCATAAGATGAAGCAACACCACCCACAAGGATGCAGAAGGGTTCGGAGGAAAGTGAGGGGTGCTGCTGTGGCTCTGGGAGGAAGGCAGGAGGGCGCCCCACACCCCAGGCCCTCCTGGGTCTGATGGTTGTCAAGCCTCCCTCCTCCTCCTCTGCCCACTGTGCTCCGACCCCAGGTGTCTACTCTTCTGTGGCAGGTCCCAATCAACCTTCTGAGGCCTCCCAGGGCTGTGCTCAGTGTTTTGGTCTCTGGTTGGGCTACGCATGGCTCTGGCTGACATCTTCTATTCTGGCCCTGGCCGGGGCCTCCATCTGTACAAGGGAATTCGGCAGCTCAGACCCATGTTTCTCCTCAGAGAATGGGATGCTGCTTCTGGCAGAGGTCAGAATGGGGAAGAAACAATACCTTACTCTTCCCCTGTGCATGAATGAGTGAACGAATGAGTGAGTGAATGAATGAAGGAATGAGTGAAGGAATGAATGAGTGAAGGAATGAACAAACAAGCAAGTGTGTGAAAATGAATTAATGACTGAGTGTAAATTCATGAGTGAACGAATGGGTGCATGAATACGTGAGTAAGTGAACAAATGAGTGAGAACTGGGAGTCCAGATGGGCCACAGACTGGTCCTGGGAGGCTGCTCTGGTGACCTTGTGTTGGTCCCTTCAACTGAGGACGAACGCTGCCAAATGGGCCAGGCCAGGGGTGGGGATACCTCCTCCTGGTCTGTGTGGACCCGCCTGGCTAATCGCTGTCACCTGTCTGCTGCTGTCCCCAGAGGAGTCTGGGGGACGTGGGCACCTCAAATGTCCGGTCATCCAGCGCTCCAGAGGCCAGCCCTTTGCTGCCCCCTTCTGGCCAGCCCAGCCCTCAGCAGCTCCCAGCAGGGGAGGGGAGAGGGATAGCCAAAGGGTCAAATTGGGACGGTGTTAGCTCCTGCCAGGGGCACCCGAGTTGGTTACCAAGGCAACGGGCTGCTGTAAGGGCCCTCTGGAGAGCAGGGAATGCCGCTGTCCTTATTCCACTGGAGCCAAATTCCTTACACTCTGCCTCGGTGAGAAGCCCAGGAGAGTACCCAAACCCAGGGAAGGAAGACAGATGTGAAGGGGCTGGGCCACCTGCTGCCTGGGACCTAGCCTCTCATTCCTCCTTGCAGGGCCAGGCTCCAGATGCTCTTGTCATTTATAGCCCAGCAGTTAGACAAGAAGGATGCCCAAGGTGGCCACCTGGGGCCCCCCTGCCTGGCTCCCCAAGGAGTCAGAGGGCTTGACCAAAAGCAGAAGCTTCTGGAATACACGCCATGGGAAGGCGGCACCATGGGACATGGCACCGTGGAGGGCATTACTGGACCCAGGGACTGGACGTGCAGCATGCAGGGTGTGAGAGGCCAGGATCAGAGACCCTGGCACTCAGCCTAGCCAGCTGCCATGGACAGCTCCACCAGGACGCAGCTTATAACCCTGGGGCAGCTGCAGGCCAGGGACACCAGGCATCACTCAGCAGCAGCCAAGGGAAGCCCTGCAGCCCCTGCCCCGTCCACTGCAAGCCAGAGCTGCTGGACACATGGGAGCAGGACTGTGGCCTTAGCTTGCAGCTGGCCACCCAGCAGGACCCCACGGGGACTCCCCTCTCAGGTCAGTGTCCCCAGATGTTTCTTCCATTTCCCCAGTCACTGCCATGTGTAAACAAACACGCACTTTGAGTTCTAAATAGAGTTTTCTGTCTGTGTAAATTAATATATCGTAGTCTCTTCAGAAATAGAATTATTTGTCTCTGGAGGGATCGTGCTAGAGACTGACATAGGGTATGACTGGGTTCATTTGCATATGCAGATATGTCTAATTATTCAACTCGCAATGAAAGGCTTGTATGTCAGCAAATGAGACTAATTAGATACATTTATCTATGATAATCAGCTTTTCACAAACAGAATGGATCCTCCCTCATGTCTCAGGAAAGGCTGCTGGATCTAGGCCCATCTGCCCTCAGGGAGCCGCTTGGTCATTTCGGGCACCTCCCACCTGCCCACCAGGGTAGGGGGGCCAGTGAGGGTCCAGCTTCCCGCCCTGCAGAGGTGATGCTGAGCCTCAGCCACTCCTCTCAGCCACAGCCGCCCAGCCCACACTGCCCTTTCCCTCCTGTGTCTGCTTCTGCCCATTTGACCCCTGTGCGACCCTGAAGACTCATGCTGAGACCCCCTCACAAACCAGCTGTGTAGTTCTCAGCCTCGAGGCAGGACTACTGTGCTCATGGCACCCCACTGGCGTTGCCTTTCCGGTCCAACCTGACACCATGGCCCTGTAATCCTTGGCCAAGCTATCTCTGGCCAGGGCCAGGCTGATGTGCTGGGGACCTGGCAGGGCAGGGCTAAGCACTATGGCCAAGATGGTGGCCTGCTTGATGGTCGTGCCAGCTACTGGCTTCCTATTTAACTTCCCTTCTCAACTCCTGGCACTCCCAGGGGTCACCTCCAAAATAAACAATGTGTCCTCCTAAAGTGGGATGAAAGGTGTCTCCCCTAAAAATATGTCCACCCAGAACCTCAGAATGTGACCTGATTTGGAATAAGGGTCTCTGCAGATGTTACTAAGGTAAGGATCCTCAGATGACATCATCACAGATTAGGGTGGGCCTTAAATCCAGTAACAGGTGTCTTTATAAGAGACAAAGGCAGAGACAGAGACAGAGGATGCGGCTATGTGAAGATGGGGCAGAGATGGTAACAATGGGATGCCTGGGGCCGCCAGGGCTGGAAATGTCCTTCCCTGGCTCTGCAGACACTGTGATGATGGCATCTGCCTTCTGGATCTGAAGGAGAAGGAAATTCCTGCTGACTGGGCAGGCATGGTGGCTCATGCCTGTAATTCTAGCACTGTGGGAGGCCAAGGCCAGTGGATTGCCCTGAGCTCAGAGGTTTGAGACCAGCCTGAGCCAGAGTGAAATCCTGTCTCTACAAAAAAAAAAAAAAAAAAGCCAGGCATTGTGGTGGGCGCCTATAGTCCCAGCTACTTGGAAAGGTGAGGCAAGAGAATCGCTTAAGGCTAAGCGTTGGAGGTTGCTGTGAGCTATGATGCTACGGCACTCTACTAAGGGACACAAAGTGAGACTCTGTCTCAATAAAAAAAAAAAATTAAAAAATTAAAGCCACCCAGTTTGAAGTAACTTGTCCCAGCATCCCTGGGAGGCAAATACTCCACCCCTGTTTCAGAGTTCATGTCTGGGGAAGCTCAACCCAAGATGGTTAATAAACTGATTTAAATACCTCTTTAGGCCTTTGACCTAAGCCAAAATACCTGTGGGTTCAACATACTAGTTTAATTTTTCCAAACGCACACTCAAAACAAACACTTGTAATATTTAAAAAGGTCACTGGAGCACCGGCCACCTAAACGCTCCTGTGGGCTCCAGAAGGCCTCTGCCCCTCTTTGCCCAGTGGGACGGGGCCTCCAGCTGCGGAAGTGCCCACAGACCTCTTTACACAGCTAACTCCTCTGGACAATCCAAAACATGGCTCAGTTCCAGAAATGGAGCTTTTTATACAACTTTGCAGGACTTGACAGGGACCTGTAGGGAGCAGGGTTCATCAGAGCTCGGGACAAGGAGACTGGAGTCAAATAACCTGGAGCCAGTCTGCAGCAAGGGGTGCCAGTCCAGCCAGCAAGCAGGACTTCTGGTGGGTTCCAGCGGGGCAGGGCGGGGGCAGGTACAGGTCAGGTCCTCGTGTAAAGCCTTGGGGAAAGGCGGGTTGGGTCCTTAGTCCATTCCACACCTGAGAACTGTGAGACATGGGTTTCCCAGGGGCTCAGCTGAGATGCGGGTGATGAGTGGAAAGGGCAGCAAGTACCCCAATGCCCCACACAGGGTGGCCCAGTAGCCTCCTTAGGTGACAGGACAGGACAGGTTTAGTGAAGGCCCTGGGGGCCCATCCTCCACCACTGGGGGTGGTGGTGAGGAGGCTGGAGGTGCCCCTGGGCAAGATCCCAGGTGTGCAGTAGCACCCAGCCTGGAGTCTCATGGGAGGTCGCCCTCCCCTACCAATAGCGGGTAGGAAATAGGGCCAGACATCCCCCAACACCCATGTCCAATTCACACTCCCAGGGTCCCTTTACTTTCACTCTCCCACTTCCCTCCTGCCCTATAGGTCCCACTCCTTCCCTGCTCCTTACTCTACCCACAGTAAACTCTTCCCACCAGGGCCCAGCCCTATCCTCTATCCCCTGCCCTCTTCCCACTGTGTGTCTCTCATGGCCAGCCTCCACCAGGGACACACAGCCCGCAGTGTGACAACAGGTGACAGCACACAGCAAGCAAACCAGCGAGGGGCTTCCATGCTGGCCGCGGAGAGACAGAGTCTTGCTGCCCAGAATCACAGAAAGCTCTTACTCTCCCCTGCACGGGTCCTCTTGTCACCTATTTTGGGCCAACGACAGCCTCTGTTTGGGAAAGACGTCATCCTGACTCTCCTCAGCTGAGTGGGCTTTCAGCAGCGTGTTGTCCTTGTCCTGACTGCGTATGGCAGATACCAGGAGGTCACTTCTCTTTCCTCTGGATGGAGCTGGGGCTGGGTAGGGAGTCAAGGGGCAAGGATGCAGAAGAGCTATAGGTGACAGCAAGAAGGTCCTCAGTGTCCTGGGGCTCGGGGGACGCCAGCCCAGCAGTGGCACAGTGGCTGTGCCCTGTCCTTTTGTAAAATGCTCACCCTCAAAGCCTGGCCAATGTTGCCAGGAACCAGATGCTGCCTCGCCAGTCCCTCCAGAGCTGATGAAAATCTAATTAGCCAGGCGGCCTGGCATCAAATGCCCTCGCTTCCCTGACGCTCAGGGGCATGAGTGTCTCTTTGCTGTTGGGGCTCCAGCTTCTGTCTGGCCTCTGTGCCCTGCTGGTCTTCCAGGCTGATGCCTGCCAGAAAATCTAATTGTTTCTCAGAAACTGCTAATTAATTAAGCTCAACATCTTGAAAGGCACTTAAAATCCTAACTGTGTGTTAAAGAAGAGCAGACAGAGGGCGAACCCAGGAGGGCCCAGGGTGCCCACCAGGCAAAGTGCAGCTGCCTGGGAGTCCAGTGCCAGAGCCAGAGTCATGCTCAGGCTGACCCACTGTCCAGCACTGACCAGCCCCCAGCCCAGGGGAGAGGCTACAGGAGAATCCTGGGAACTGTCTTCTTCTGCCCTGCTCTGAGTCCTAGGAGCTGACCCCATGGGCATCACAGGCTTCCAGACTGTGTGGGGTTGGCCAACAGGGTCCTCCCAGACACAGAGGCAGCCAGGGAGTGGCCTCCCTACCAGGCCTCCCAGGAGTCTTAGCCCTTCAAGCACTTGGCCCACAGCACTGGGGTCTGCACACCTTCACTGTCCCTGATTCACAGCCCCTTCTCGGACTCTCCCCGGGTGCCATCTGAAGGCAGTTTCCTGGTGGGACCCTGCTCTCTTGTTTGTAGGTAAACTCTGTAGTCCCAGACAATTTTCAGGTGTGTTCTATGGAGGCTGGCATTTAGGTCCTGGAAATACAACAGTAGAGAAAGTGGCAGTGTGACCCTTGACCAGGGGGCCAGGCTCCCGCCCAGCACTGCAGGTTATAGTGCCAGGGCTGAGTGCAGTGGTGAGAGTCAGCGTCCCTGGGAAGGGGCATGAGAGAACCCAGGCAGCCAAGACAGGGTTGGGGAACCCCCAGCACAGAGCTTCAGGGAGGCCCTAGGCACTGTGGCGCAGAGTTAGGATACATTATGTGCCTCTCACGCAGAGTAAGACCAGGCCCATGCAGGGCTCACTGTAGGGGGGACACTGCCAGTGTTCTCTCAAGAGGGTCACTCAGACTGCTATGTGGACAGCAGTGCATGCAGACAGGCAAGGGGACCTGGGACCATCTGGTGGGGCGGCCACGCCTCAGTGGATGGTGCTGGAGGCAGGGGCGGCCCATGGGTGTGCAGGTAGGCAGGCGGGAAGGTGCAGGACAGCTAAGAGGCTCCATCCTCACAGTGGACCTGTCTGCTGAGAGGGCAGGCCATATGCAAGGAGGTGAGCGGCCCCCCCATCCTGGAAGTCTGTGGCTATAGCATGTGCAGGTCACTCTGCTGTTCAGAGAACTTCTTTCCAATGAGCATCACGGCATCTCAGTAAGCAGCTCCTCTGTTTAGATCTGACCTCATTTTTTCAAGTAATGCACCTATGTGAGAGTCAGCACCCTCAGAAGGATTGATCTCCTGTGAAAGTGCCCTGGCAACCAAATCCACTTCCTAGGAGGGTGGGCAAGGACCAGGGGGATCCCGGCCTCCCCTCCCACATGGAAAAGACTGGTACATACCAAAGCCAGACCAGAGTCCAGTCCCATCAGCCACTATGGCTGGACACAGTGACCACCCAGGAAAGCCATGGTTTCCCAGCTGCTGGGGAGGAGCCAGGCCCTGGGCTCCCTCCGCAATCAGGTATCCCTGTGTCACCCCCACCCTGCCAACCACAGCCTGTCCCCCATTTCAAGGCTCCAGGTGCTCACCTGGTAGGGGCTGCAGCCAGGGGCAACACCCAGGTGTGCCCAAGACCTCTGGTGCCCATGTCCACTAGGCCCCTCTGAGTGTGGCTGACCACACTCTGCCCAACTGCCTGCTGCACACATTAATTTCAACCAAGCTTCTCAGACACAGCCCACCTCTGTGGGCTCAGCTGTGGGCTCACTTCTGGATGATCATCCCTGTGGTCCACCAGCCTTGTCATTATCCACCCATGGAGGCCACGGGGCTCAAGCTTACTCCAAGGCAGCTGCCCTGGCACATGGAGTGAGGGTCCCACAGCCTTGGAGTCAGGACACTTGCCAAACAGGCCTCTGCTGGTTCCCAGACCCAGAGCACTGCGACCAGTGAGGTCTCCTCTTAGACAAGAGGCCGACTCCTACACGACCGCCCAAGCTCACACCATCCAGGTCTCCACCCAGAGCATGAGGTTGACCCTAGCCTCCTCTTCCTTCCCTAGAACATCCCCAGGAGCCCATCAAAGAACAAACAATTATCCAAAAACCAGGAGTTAAGGTCAGATGGCTAATAGCCTTGAGCCAGGCCAAGTCAGAGGCATCAATGCAGCAGGCCTGGGCTATCCAAACCCTGCACATTCTAGATGGCTGGCCATTGGCTGGCTCCAGGAAGTAACCTCTCAGCCTTTGGAACATTGTATTCCTGGGGCTTTGGGACATGCCAGGTAGTCTCAGCTAATGATAGAATATGGGGTTGGGACCATACACTGTCAGCTTATCCTCTAGAGGGGGTGGAGATAGAGTAAATAAGGTCAGTGCGGGGGGGCTCCACACTTACGTGACAGAGCCCCAAAGAAACCTGGACCCCAAAGCTCAGGGGAGCTTCCCAGGTTGGCAGGACTTGGTATGTGTCACCACTCACAGGTGCTGGGAGCGACAGCACTGTGCATACTCTTCAGGGAGGAATCATGGGAGTGGACACTTGCCGTCTCCTGACGTTGCCCACGTGTGTTCCCCCTTGGGTGATTTTAATCTGTGTCCTTTTGTTGTAAACCAGAACCACAAGTGTAACAGCTTTTTTGCGTTCTGTGTTCTTTTAATGAATAACTCTTTGAACTTGATTTGACCCGGAACTTTGGGGACCTGCAGCCACATAAGGAGACAAATGGTGTTTCTAAAGGAAGAATACTGCAGCCCTAAGATGGGGAAAGCATGGTTGCCCTCACTAACCTGGCATCGTGCAGCCTGCTGGGAAACATACCCCAAGAGTCCATGTGGCTGGAACAACTGAGAATTCATCAAACTGGACACTCAGCATCCACGCTTTCCTGCTACTTTAATTACGCCTCAGTCATTAAACAAGGCACACGGCACACCCACAGGTTGGTGAGAGGAAGAGACACCGTACCGAATGCACGTGACAAGGGGTGCAGAGTGGTTAGACATAGGCTGGCAGTGTCTCCTCATGCCGACTCACTCAACCCCTGGGTGTATATTCCCAAGGGAAGTACACACACACATATGTTCACCAAAGTAGAGACAAGAAGTGTTCAGGAAGCAACATTCTCAATGCCACCAACCAAGGAGCAGATAAATTAACTGCGGCACATCTGGAAATGGAAGCCTCCCCAGCTACAAGAGTGGGAGGTGGCAGATAAATGCCCTGCGGGGCTGAGTCCCCTTTGCCCTACCTGGCGCTGTGCCTCTGTGAACCCTTCAAGTCACATCCCACACAAGGGTCTGCCACAGGGACCTGATTAACCACCACAAGGAAAATGAAAACATTAAGAAATTCCGGTCCTGAAAAAGCCAGAAAATGAAGGTGTGTAGAACCACGAAGCTGCCACACCCCACGTGAGGCCTTTCCTAGGCTAGGTCCCTCTCCTACTCCACATTTTTCCCCTTGTTTAACCAGCAGAGCTGCAGCTCCTGGAAAACTCTGCCACATGGCCTCAGTGTGCTTGAGCTGCTATGACAAAGCGCATGAGATTGGTAATTTATAAAGAACTAAAAAACTGAAATACATTTCTCAGGGTTCTGGAGGCCGAGAAGTCTCAGATCAAGGCTCGGATCTGGATGTGGCTGCTCTCTGCTTCCACGAAGGCGCCTGGGGCCATGTCATCGGGGGACTAATGCTGTGTCCTCATCTGGCAGAAGGGGTGAGAACAGACTCACCCCTTCTCCACCCTGCAGAGCTCCCAAGACCCACTCTCCTCCTGAAGGGCCCCTCTCTTAGTACTGCCATGATGGGGTAAAGTTTCACAGCTGTAATACCCCTAACTGGAGGCCCTGTCTTCTGGCAAGAATGACGAGAATCCGGAAACACGGGCCACATAACTGATTTTATGATTTTTCCCAAAACAGCCTCTGTGGACTGACGGAGCAGGTGAGTTGGGTGGGCTTTGCCTGGTTGGCCTAGATGGCCCTGATCGGGCCTGGCTCCTCTACACTCTCTGCAAAGTGAGCACCCCTGCCCCAGCAAGGAGCAGCTGGGAGGGCGGCTTCTCACCTGGAGCCTCAGATCCTGACATCAAGGTGCCCTCTGCCCAGGTGCAGCAGCCCCCACGCGGTCAGGGCTGCAGGCCTGGGTGGCTCGGGTGAGTGCTGGAAGCACGCAGTTCTCCTCCACACTGGGCCATGACTGGGCAGGCCTGTATACCCAGCCGGCTTTGTGCACACAGCCACCATCACAGGCTCCAAGTTCCAGAGAATCACCCCACCCAGCCAGGGTCCACCCTAACAGGGCCTTTTATGCCCCCAATTCTCACCATGGGCACTTTCCCGGAAGCCAGCCCCAAGACCAGGATGGCAGGAATTTCTAAAGGGAAGGACCCAAGATCTCCAGGCTATGAGGCTCTATCCCACCCGAGGAGGGGGGTCCAGTGTGTACTTCCCCCCACCATTGTGGGGTGGGGGTGCTGCAAACACTGTGAGCTGCAAAGGCTGGAGAGGGAGCAGGAAGGGAGGAAGGCAGCCACTCCCTCAGCAAAGAATGGTGACAAAAACAGGCTTCGGTGACTTTGCAAACAAGATTGGAGTCATATTCCAGAGTTCTGAGAAGAACTCATGGTTTGGAGGAAATCTGTCCTGCATCCTCCTCCTGGAGAGTGGCGCCTGGCCACACAGCCCGAAGACAGCGGTTCTGCCCAGCTGAGCACTTGGGAACCTCCTTGCAGCCAGGGCCAGAGCCTCTGGGAGGAGGAGCTTCCACCCACTGACTGAGCAGGAGCCCAGGGAGAAGGGAGCCTGGGGACATTGCCCAACCCAATATTGTCCACTCCCAATACCCCAGGCAGACAGAGCCACGGCCTCACCTGGCCATAGCCTTAGAGCCTGCATGTGAAGAGCTGGGCACTACCCACCCAGCCATCCCTGGGCCTCAAGTTGCATGTCCCCAGAGTGGCACTCCCCCAGGACCCGTGCCTCGCAATCAACTGAGTTAATATGTTACCCCAAAACAAGTTAATTACATTACTACTTTCTGATGATGCAATCATAAGATTTTTATGTTTTGATGCTAAATCTGGTAAAACTTTAAATTAGGGTGATTAAATAATTAGCTGTAAGATATGACAAGCTAACAATGTCCCTCTTCTCCTGACATTCCCGGCCAGCATGGCCTGCGTGGGAATGCCGCAGAGCAAGTGTGTGTGACACCAGACAGACCCGTCTGCCCTCTGCATCCAGGCGTCCTCTCAGGGAGCAGTGTGTCAGCGTCTCTGCAGCACGAAAGAAATGCAGCCCAACCCAGTCTGTGCTGCAGGCATCCGGCCCTTTCTGGAGGCCTCTCTGCTGTGGGAGGGGGTTGCCGCAGCAAAGCATATCACATCTGTTCACGGTGACCCAGAGCAGGCAGAGGCCACCGCCCTTCCCACAGATCTTACCCTCAATCCTTTTCCATCCCCACTGCTCCAGGAGTGCAGCAGCTTTCTGAATGCCAAATCACAGGTGTCCATGATGACTGTATTCCTCAGTCTGTGGCTATTTGAGGGACAATTGTTTTCTAGATTATCATGGTGTGTAGAAATATTTAGGGTGGGAATGTTCAAGGGACAACATCTATCAAGCATTAGCACATCCCCTCTCAGGCTGGGAGTGAGTGTTGGGGTTGGGTGATTACCCACCTGTGGCTGCCTCTGCTGCTGAAGGAGACTGGCTTTAGGTGTCAAGATGCTGATGGAGTGAAAGGGAGAGGATGGAGACACACACAGACACACAAAGACACACACAGACACACAGACACACACATAGACACACACAGACACATACAAACACACACACACAGACACACAGACACACACAGACGCATACACGCACACATACACACACACAGGCACACACAGACACATAGACACACACACAGACACACACGTATGGTACGAGTAATAATTGTAACGTAGCTGAGACAGTTATACAGAGGGTGCAAACAAAACACATACACATTTTTTTTTTTAATGAGACAGAGCCTCAAGCTGTTGCCCTCGGTGGAGAGCCATGGCATCACAGCTCACAGCAACCTCAAACTCTTGGGCTTAAGCAATTCTCTTGCCTCAACCTCCCAAGTAACTGGGACTACAGGTGCCCACCACAACGCCCAATGATTTTTTGTTGTTGTTGCCATTGTCATTATTGTTTTAGCTGAGCTGGGACAGGTTCGAACCCACCAGCCTCGGTGTATGTGGCCAGCACCCTACCCACTGAGCTATGCCACCCGAACACATATGCATTTTAAGAAAGGAAAAACTGTATCAAAATTGTAAAACTCAACTCATGTTTGACTTCTGCAATTACAAGAGGTGTTGGCCGTGACCTGTGCTCCTCTTTTGTTATCGGTATGCATATCAGATGTTAAGATAAGAAATATTAATGACAGAGAACACTGTGATGATGAAAGGCTCACCAAGACAGAAGGAAGTGAGTGTACAGCACCCCTAACAACAGAACTCCAAACTGGCAGAACCCTCAGAAGAAACAGGTCATTCAGCAGTGACAGTGAGAGACTTCAGGGGCTGTCCTTAGTGACCGATTGGCAGCTGCACAGAGATGGGGAGACTGCAGCCCTCTCGACCACTTGACCAAACACCTTTACAGGACTTCCCACCGGCAGCAGACACAGCAGGGAGTGCTTCCCAGCAGGGACCACGGAACAAGTCTCACCAATCTAAAAAGATTTAAATCATACAAAGTGTGCTCTCTAACCACAATGGCATTAAATCAGAAATCAACAGCAGAAATAATAGAAGAAATAAGCAAATATCTAAATACAAAACCACACATTTCTAAAATAACCCACAGATTGAGGAAGAAATCAACAAGGAAATTAAAAAATAATCTGAACCGGGCGGTGCCTATGGCTCAGTGAGTAGGGTGCCAGCCCCATAAGCCAAGGGTGGCGGGTTCAAACCCAGCCCTGTCCAAACTGCAACAAAAAATAGCCTGGCATTGTGGCAGGTGCCTATAGTCCCAGCTACTTGGGAGGCTGAGGCAAGAGAATCGCCTAAGCCCAAGAGCTGGAGGTTGCTGTCAGCTGTGATGCCACGGCACTCTACCGAGGGCGGCAAAATAAAACTCTGTCTCTTAAAAAGAAAAATAGCTGCTTTTGTGCAATCCTATAGTTCTGTGGGGGTGGGAACAGCTTCTCCTGCTTGCTTCAAACTGACCAACGACAAAAGCTCTTACTTGGCATTGTTTGGGGTTGCACCACAAGCCTGGTGCAATTTGAACATCTTAATGGCTGGAGAAAACTTGAAGATAGGCACTGGTGCTTGCAGTAAGAGGCTGTTGGCAGGCACAAAGAGGGGAGTGCCATGGGGTTATAGACTTGATGCTGACAGAACCTTCTGCACCAAGGTTTGAGAACTGCTGGCATGAAGAACATATTTCTGTTAAATGCAGATGTTTCTCAACTTAGC
>CAUYPK010165703.1:0-60288 GCA_963574355.1 Loris lydekkerianus | reverse complement strand
ATCATGAGTCACCCACCTCCCAATCAGGAACCGCCTCTGGATCAGGCCCTATGGCAGGCCCACTGGCAGCCAATCCAGACGCAGCCCCTTTGTTCAAGTTGTACACGCCCCACTTGCTGTGCAGCATTATAGAAGTCCCCTGCTCCAGAGCTCGGGGCTCCTGGCTTGGATCCGTTGCAGCCCATGGGAGCCCAGGCTCGAGCTTGCAATAAAAGGCTCTTTTGCTTTTGCATTGGAATTGGCTCCCTGGTGGTCTTTGGGGACTTTGTGATCTGGGCACAACAGAATTCTCAAAGAGGAAGGTAAAAATGAATAACATAGTGGGTTAATTTTTGAGAGACAACATAGATCAAATGTGCATGAAGAACATTTGTTATTGACTTGACACCTTCATGTGGAGAAGGCACTGGCAATGCCGTACCTACTATGAAATGGATCTTAAAATACCACCAAAGGCAAAGACCAGCTTTACTTGAAAGCTACATGCACAAGGGCCACTGTTACTTTTTCTTACGGATGATGACACAATTGCTGTCTCTGTGAGATGCCCACCCACACCTCTGGAATAAACCTGAATAGGTTATGGCAAAGCCACCGTGAAGCCACGTGTTGACCTTCTCACACAGACTGAGACAGAGGTCCTGCTGAGTCACAGTCCCATCAGAAACAACCCTGTCCTTGTCACAGCTCCTATCACTTCAAGGAATCTATAACTGTTAGCTGTGGAGAGGTGGAACGGTGCTGCCAAGAGCCGGGCCGGGGGTAGTCAGCAGCAGAGACTTACCAAGAGCATCTGCAGGTGGGGTGCACTGGGTTAGGGAGAGGGGCCGCTCGTAAAGCATTTCACTGAGGTCTGAGTCAGCTCTGGAGGTGGAGCAGTCGGGGTCAGTAATGTGCAAGAAATCAAAGGTCATGTGCTGGAGGCCTAGGAGACAGTGGGAGCTTGTCTGCTGTGAATCTTCTATAGACTGGAAGGAAGTTTAACAGAACCAGAAGAGCAAAGAGAGTTCTTTTCTTTGCTTGATCAATGTACAGACCCACCAAAGCCAGAGGAGAAACAAGTCCTATTTGCTTAAGAATGGTCAGGACCTTTGGACTTGGAGGAAGTCTAATGATAACATGGGTGCCAAGAGTGACCTCCTTCTTTCTACTTTAACAAGGTAGAATTTGATTTGAACTTCTGCTACAAAGGTCTAATAAGATCTGCAAGTGTGACCAGTCTTTGTAACATGTCGGTATTCCAGGATGTCCGGTGGACTCCTCTCAAAGAGAGGGAATGGTCAATACTTCCAGAGACAGTTTTCTTAGTTATGTGAAATCACATCTTGCTTTAGCAACTTGAACATGTGATATTCATGAAAAAAAAAAAAAGTAAAATCTTCCCTGTAAGCTTTCTTTTCGTTAAATATGTGAAGAACTTATCATCTCAAGCTCCTCCGAGGTAGATGAACATGATGTGAAGAATTACTAATGATGCTTCCCATCACTGTAGCGTTCATAATAAACATAGCCTACTTTCAACCCCATGAAAGAAACGGTGTTAGGAATTATCATTCCGTGCTCCAAACGTGTCTCCTCTTATACACAGATGACACAAACGTAATTAGGAATTAATTGAAACTACTGTAAGCTAGAGTTGATCTCCCAAGATGAATGAAGTTTACAACAGACCTGAGGCTCTTTTTTTTCCCCTGTTTTTCAAATAATTTTAGTTAGTATTCCTAGTGGAGTAAATTTCTTAAATGTCTTTGATGGGAAATGAATGTTCTCTCAAATCATAGAATATAACCCATTACACAGTTGAAACATGTTTCTGTTATCATCCCAGAATAATAATCATAAGAAGGTAAAGAAAGATCAACAGGGAATTATCTGTGATATTTTCCACTTTTATGTCAAGAAGAATCCTTACTTTGTTCACTGGAGAAATGAGTAATGTCTTCCTGCCTGAGCTGGTCTTGATAAATCCGTAGAGAAACTAAATTCTGTACACGATACTTCTTGGTGGCTCACATGCACCTGTAAAGTATTGCCCACGTGTTCCTTCATTCACACCCCATCTGGGCTGCTCACCTGTCCATTCAGAGAGAAACATCAGCTGGTATTGCATTGTCAGGAAGTGGTTGTACCAGCCAGGGTCAACAGGCATGTTTAACTACAGGACCTCTGTGGCTGATGAAAAGAAGAACTGTGGAGAACTGACATGCTCTTCCAGTGTGAACCTAGTAGTCCACAGAAATGTCTCTCCACCAAGTGGTGCCACAGGACCTCAGGCTATCAGCAAATAGAAGCGTCACATGTTGGGAGACTCCAGAGGCCCAGGGTGCGGGATATGGGGGGATTAAGCACACGTAAGGCCCATCCACTCTTACTTTCATCCACATAAAAATGACCACACACATCACCCCACAGTCCATGGGCAAGAATTAATAACACAATCCCACTTAGATGTTTTAAGGAACAGTAATGAATCTGGGAAATTAATGATGAGAATGGCAATGATCAGTTCAGGGAGAGAAAAGGACTTTGGTCGCTTTGGTTGCCAGCTTCTGTTGTAGGACATTGATATTTGGACACTTGGGCTGAAGGAAACGCACCCAGCCGTGTGAGATGGCTGCAGTGTTCCTGGTCCTGGCACTGCCAGGCCCCTGAGATGGGCCTGAGAGCAACCAGAGGGCTCGTTGTGCTCGGCTCAGAGAAGGGCTCGGGGTCAGAGTTCCTGCTTACTGCCAGGAAGAACATGATCAACAACTCAGGACACAGAACCCAACCTTTGCATATTGGCACTAATGTGGAAACATTCTGAACCAGGGCTTCAGCTAGCAAGAGCCAGGTTTTCCACACATAAATAGATGAACTCACTGAAGGGTTTCTAACAGGAAGCAAACGCCTGGGAAAGCTATTAGCAGGCTTGTGTTTGCAATTCATGTGACACTGCACTTGCCTTAAGGGGGATCATCCAAAAAGTCCTGTTTGGTTTAAAATGTAACTCTCACTGCAGAGGAGGTTGAGCATTCAGATCTCAGCAGGGTTTCTCTTGAATTTATTAACTTACAAATGGAAACACACTTAAAATAGTTTACTATCCTTCAGTAACCACTTCTTAACTTTTTCTTTTCCAGAAGTGTTTCTGCTCTCCTCGGGCTTGTGGTCTCCAAGTACTTCTGACTTTTCTTGCCTTTGGCACCTAAAACATCTGTTTACCAAACCCCACCGTAGCTCCCTCACCACAGTGCTTTGAACCGTCACGTTCCCTTGTTTCCATGTTTTAACTACGGGATTCTAACCAGTCTGTAACTAGGCTTTACTGCTCTGTCTTCTGCTTACTAAAACACTATATTCTGCACACTTATAACAGTTAGGACCTGCAAGCAGTGTGGTCACTGTTACTTTCTTCTGAAGTTCACACTGACCTGGAGCCAGCCAGAGAAAGATGTTGGAACAAGTCTGAGTAATGACTCTTTCAACATAACCAAATTTCACTAGAAATATAACCCACATAGAACGGACTAGAAGATTCAGAAACCTCCTTAATAATATGGGGAAATACTGGCTCTCCTGGTGAGTTGTTATTTGCTTTGGAGTGTCCATATTTACCTGTAAATTTCACCTACCAAAGCCATCTAGATAAATGTGTTGACTTCGTAATGAATCAACCCCTTCACTGCAGCTGGGAGAATATATTTATTATTCTTCTGTTTTCTAAGATCAAAGAAAGGGCCACTATCTAGTGAGTGGATGCATAACGTATTTTTTATCGGGTGATGACACTGTTGTCCAGTTGTGTTGATTTTATTTTGAGCATACAATGATCCAGCCTCATCACTGTAAGTGGAAGTAATATGAGAAGACCCTCCAGAGAAGCCCCAGCATACACCAGCTGGTGAAAAAGTTCCCCATATTCATAAAATTACACAAAAGCATAAAACAAGGGATGCGGATTTTATAAAACATGGTGACATTAACACATTCACATCCTAGTGTAACACTTCCTTCCATTTCTACAATAAACACTAAGTATTTTTAGTGTGGAAAATATTTTATGGCCGATGACTGGTCACAGGGCATTTGAGCCCACATGTTGTCAACATCATGACAGGACCACAGGAATGAAAAGTCAATTGATCGTTAAGTACTCTAATAAGACCCTTTAACGGGGTTCTCAAAACTCACAGCCCTTCTGTCCACAAACGTGCAAGTTTGAAATCATAGGATCCCAGCCCACAACTGCAAACAGCATTGTGCGGCCGGATCTGTGCATGTTACTGCAGGTCAAGGCAGTTAATCACCAGAAGGCCTTGGGGTAGCCACGGAGAAGCTTATTTATGGGCAAATCAAGAAACCGAAATACTGAACCGTGCCTGATTAGCTGTGCTAATATGCTACTTGTGGCTAATTTCTGAGCTGCTTAACGCACAGGTGTTTGCCCTCACCCATAAATCACACATCCACCTCCTCTTTGCACTCCCGGCCCTACCTCGCATACAGATAGCCTGCTTAAATGACAAGCAGGAAATAACGGATGGGGCACTAAATCACCCAGCCCAGTCAACCGGCTCCCTCCAAACCAGTCCTGCGGCGTTCCCCTGCCCAGCTCCTTCCTCAGGTTATTGTAACCCAAGTCTTTGGTGCCACCACTCACAACCTTTCCAAGGTACAAAGTGTCCATTTCCCCATTTTTATTTGTTTTACTTGTAGACTGTGCCCTTTGCATAAGACAGCACCATTAAAATTTCCACCACAGCCAGTGGGGCGATCAGGTGGAACAGAATCCCACTGACTTAGATGGGAAAGGAAAGGGAATTCTCACCAGGAATTTAGCAACTGTGGCCCTCCATTTACCTTTAATTTATTTATTTTTAATTAAAGATGTTAATTCAATGGATCACAAACTGAACAAACTAAACACTCTGGGCAGGAAACACTCTACCTGCACATGATCTGATTCTACAGAGTAGCTCCTTGCTTTAAATCACTGATAGGTCAATATAAAACCCAGTAGCTATGAAAATACGTTTTGTACATATGTTTACAATGTATGCCGAGGCTTAGAACAGAGAAAAATGTAGGACTTGGCAGGAAGTTCTGTTTTGCAAGTTTTGGCTGAGATAAGTTAGAAGGAACTATTAATTTATGGTAAATCTTATAAATAGGCAAAATATATACACCAAAATAATAATGAAAACCAGAGGTGCAACATCAGCACATCAGGACGAGTGCAGTCAGAGTCCTGAGGGGATGGAGACACCTGCGAGCTCTTCTCAGCTGAGGATAAAAGTAAGCATTTGACATTTTAAATACTTCTAAAAATTGAACTTGTGCCTTCCTTAAAGTATATGATAAAAATGTTTATTTTAATTTTTGGCACTTTTTAATTGAACTTAAGTAGACTCATATAATGGCAGACTTTTGACCATAGAAAAATACTTATTCTAGCAAATTCCCTTTCAAACCAGATGGGGTAACAGACCACAGATTTATCCTTCTGGCTAAATAGCTGAACAGGAGATGAACTATATGATACACTGAATTTCACAATCCAGGACAAGAGGAAATGAAGGTCCCCGAGATACGAGAAATACAGCTGGCACCCATGTGATTGTGGTCTCTCACTGCCTGGGCATTCTCAGGCCAGAGTTCAGGGAGGGGGATCCCAGTGGAACTCAGCGGACTCTTTAAGTGACCGAGCACCTGCGGAGGTGAGGGTGGCTTACAGTTCTGCGTAACAGGGTTCCAAAGTGGAGAGGGCTGGACAGAGATGCCTCCCTCTACAGTCCTCTGGAGCCCTGCGTGAGGTCCCTTCGCGGTATTCAGACTATGTTAGGGAAAACACTGCTGGAGACTGGGAAAAGGACTGCCAGGAGAGATGAAAGGTTACAGAGCTGGGCGCTAGCTAAAGCTGGAATAGTGCTTCTTTTCACCAAACAGACCCCCAAATCCATGAACCATGAGCACGGAACAGACTGCTCAGGAAGGTCTCATCTGAGTAGAAGGGTAACTGGCCGTGGACCGATCGCTTCCACCTAACACTGGGAATGGGAAATGCACCATCCTTCTTATTATTTCAACCTCTTAAAAAGGCCAACTAGTTGTTTGTGTGCATAGTAACAATGTACTATGGTATTTACAATATGAAGTAAACCTCAAATGTCTGACAAAAGTACTACAGTATTTGAGAAGCGAGGAAATGAAAGTTTATGATTATAACGTTTACTGTGAACTGGCATAATATACCTTGAAGTGGGACTGTGATGAAAGACTTATAGCTAATTAGCCCTAAAAAGATAAAATAGAATCATGAAAAATAATCATTTAAATAAAGTCAGAAAGAAAGGGTAAGAAACACCAAGAAACCGGATAAGTAGAAAAGAAATAACAAGATAATAGTTGTAAATCTAACCATATTATATCTTGTATTAACTATAAATGGTCTAAGTACCCAAATGAAGAGGCAGGGAAACAAAACTACACCAATACCTCGGACCTTATTCCACAATAAATTACAGACCTACGTGTTAGCTTAAAACTATCAAACTTCAAAGTAATGCATCTTTTCATTTCCATAAATATTATTTCTTAGCGAGCTTTTCACAACAATGCCTTTTCACTTTTTCCTAAGTATAACCCATCTTCCTCCAAAAACACAAGTCAGTAATTACATTCCAACCTGTAAATGTACAATCTGAAAGAAGAATTTACTTTCCCTGTGACAATATTAGAGGTGCTTTGGCGTCCAGCTTGCAGTACCTAAGGCGGAGACTCTTATCTCCTATTGACACTGTGTGATTAACTCCCACGATCTTAAAGACCATATTCCCCAACTTAGTTATAACTTAAACATCTGTGAGGCTTAAGTTACCACAGTTCTCCATCCGTGACACTATGTACAGTCTGCTTAAATCTGCTTGAATAGCTTAATCACCCCCATGAGCTTCTATAAATAAATAAATTCTATCAACTTTCTAACCATTGTGTAGAGATTTGTCTTCATTTCTTTATCCTTATATGTTTCAAACCACACAATTTTCTATAGTTGTAGTATTTCAGGACTTTTACTATAAATTTGTATGCATGCTGTTTTTTTCATTCACTATTATAAAAATTCTATGTTCTTTATCTTTCCATAATATTAATAAAATCTATTTATCAGTTATAGTCTCCCTTCCTCTCAAAGATATCTTAGATCACTGGTGGAAGAGCCTGTGATCGTCTAAGGGAGTACACAGCACCTTCCTCAGGACCAGAAGATGCCCCTCAACACTGGTAAATAACAGATACTAACCCTGCGTGTTCCATGTTCTGGTCAAACAAACAAACACTCATCAAGAAAGCACCTGTTCAGAGGTCGTAAGAGACTGAACATAGCCACGTTCAGAAAACACAGATTGTGGAAGTAGATTCCCAGGGGATCCCAAGACTCTCACAGATGCTGGACAGGCCGGATGAAGTAAAGGCTCATGCCCGTGGGAGGTCCTCTGCACAAGAAGTTAGATCCATCTGGTCAACATAGAATCACATTATTTTTCATTTCATCATTGTAACTGTTACATAAACAATGCCTTTGAGCTATGCAACCATTGTTGTTCAGCTTATAGTTCGATAATATGTGAAACTTCTGCTCATTGAATACATTCTTCTATCAGCTATACAAAAACAACTGGAACTGTATAGAAACAAAAACTAAGCTCAGGACAGGATTTCTAATGAACACACTGGTAATAATTTAATAAATGCATTTATAAAGCAAACCATGAGATAAACTCTTCAGTACTTTACAATCTGGTATACTAGGATGGATATCACTTGAAAAGCTCACGACCTCACCCCCTTCCCCTTTGCACATGAACTCACTGAATTTCAGGTAGTGGCAGCAATTTCATTTGCCAAGAGTGAAAGCCAGTCCTGCCCCAGAGTTACCAACATTTGCTGGAGCTGTATTCTCAATAATTACTGATAAAAACAATAATATTGAAAGATATGTCTTAATAGTGCATTCAAAATCAGAGTATATTTTCCAGTAAATATTTTTCAGATGGTCTTCACTTGTATGGAGAACTGAATACACAGTTTATCTTTTGCTTCTTGGGGGTCTTGGTTTCGCTGACTGCCTTCCTCCAAACTGGGGTGGCATTTTTGTTGCTGAGTTCTAGCCCTAAACCTTCAACACTATTAGAAGACTACAGTCTTCCTAGCATGGGCTATGTCTTAGTTTCCACTGGAGTGACTCAGCGAATAAATTTGGATGAGTAAATAGAAACAGAACATCTAAGATCAGACTTCTAGCAAATCATCTCTTGCCTCTTAATAAAGGTCCTCTCCTAGCTTTTTGCTGTCATTTATCCAAATCCCAACCCACCTCCTCTGTTTTTTATAATTCCTAATAAACATCTCAGAAAGACAACAGTTATTACATTACTCTGTACTTGTAGCCCACTAATATCTTCCTGTGACCCCAAGGAAAAGGTTACAGATCCTCCTATCAGCTCGTGTCTGTCCAATTAAGGCCACTGCTCTTACCTCTTCATGCTGTCCCTCCTCTGTGTCCAGCCCCAATGCTTTTATTTCTCTCTGTGGAATCTTCTGGACTCTCCACCTCGCCACCTTCACTACTGCAGACTTGACCATCTGGATATGCCTTGATTTCGTCTGCAACCTGACCTGTGGGTCCTTTGGTGCCACCCTATCCTGGGTCTCACCTGGACGCTTGCCCTCCAGACTCTGTTCTCTGCTGTATCTTTGTGTGGCAGGAGGAAGGATGGCTCCGATGTCTACCTCCCAGCTCCTGGAACCTGTGAATATGTGTGCTCTTCCACTGCCTCAGAGGCTGGACCTGCCATCACCTTGAGAATGAACCAGTATTTAGGACAACCTTGGTAGAGTGACAGCCTGGTCCAGAACCAACACAAGACCCTTTGCACTTCAGAAGCATAAGGCAGGACTGTGGGAGTGAGGAGAGGGAGTTACCAACCAGGGGCTCAGGCCCCGAGGTCCTCTGAAACAGCAGGTGTCAGGTGGCCCTTGGACAGGCAGGCGTCAACACTGCCCCCCACTCCCCAGATAGGGGCCTGGTGGTGATGTCTATATGTTTCCATTACCTTGACTTTAGATTTCTTTAGGCAAATGACTATGAAAAAGTCATCTGACAATTCTAAAAAGAAAAATGTCTGAGGTAACTCAGGAGTGGCATGGTTAAGAGTTATTGTTGCCCTGCCTGCGATCTGAGCAGCACAGACAACTCAGGGCTGGCGGGAAGTATATTACAGACAGGCAGGGTGGTTCCAGGATGGGAATTAAAAGGGCACCCGCTAAATCTGTCAGAAGGCACTTTCAAGATGTAGCACCAAAGAATTATATCAGAAAGGTCACTCAGAGAAATACGAGTGTCACAAAGTTAAGTACATCAAGGCAAGATCAGATCATAGGAAATATCCTTTTTCAAAGCTGAAATGATAGATTGCAAACGTGGTAAAGTGAAGCTCATGGCAGATATAAAGGGAAATCAAGATGAAGGGAAGAAATAAAATGGAAGGGTGATACAATAGAAGGGAAGCTGTAGGAATCATAAAAGGAACGCTGGGAAACACAGCGAAACTTATTGAATAAAGTAAAATTTATTCAGAACATTCAGACGGCAAGATTCAGAAAAATAACCCATGGATTGGCATTCTAGCTGATTGCAAGATTCTATGAGGAATACATTTTTTAAAAATTGTCATATGTTCTCATAGAACACTGTATGAATAATTTAGCAGGATCACCGCAATTTATGAAAAGAGTATTATCAGTGAAATGTTAATGCCAGCCTCAAGAATTTGTTTTTTAGGTGATAGTTTGGTTCAAACCAACATAATTACTTCTATTTGTCACCCCCATGCCAAAATGGGAACAGAAAAATTGAAGAACTTTAGAAGGTGAGATGCATCAGTGTTTTACCATCTCTGTTAGGGACGCCGGTATTATGTGCTAATTGAACTTGCAGTGTCATCCAATCAACCAGGCTCCAGAATTGTCCTCTGCACTCCTCCGTGGCCCTCACTGACGAGGTATACCTGAGTACCCAAGTAGGGGTGTAGGTATATTTCTTGCACACCGTCTCAGTGGGAACACCTTTGCCACTGGGCAAAGCACCAGCAGAACCAGACTTCCTCGGAGGAAGGAAATGGAGCCAATTCAGCAGCCTCTGCAACGTGCCCACCATTCACCTCTGCAGAGGGCAGAGCTGGGATGGGCACCACTAGACACAGCCCTGAGACAGCTCACACCAACACTGGCCAGGTGTCTGGGGAGCATGCTGGGTTATGTTTACGTTTTCTATGCTAAAATCCTAACGCATACATAGGTGGTTACCCATCACACAGCCTAGAAAACTGCTCAAAATCATCCGAGCAGAAATGCAAATTCTTTATTGCAGACCGTGCAGAGAAGTTTGAGATGAGATGTCAGACGGCTTATCAGAGGTTTGATCTCTGTAACCCTCTAAAACCTGTGGTCAGAGCTTCACATTGTTACATAGCAGGCGAGTCCCACTGAGGGGCAGCGGGAGCCCTGGTTTCTGAGCATGGGGGATGTGGCGTTCAGCCACTGGGTTTGTTCTTTTGGAACCTTTAGCCCCTTGCTAATCTGTGTTTTATCTGCCGATGCAAAGATATTTCACTTTATGGAATGTTAAGCAAGCTTTCACTGAACTTTATGGGACTCTTAAAAATCAGCCACTGTACTTACAAAGGAAACTAAAGCAGAGGAGAAAATATAAGACCCAGTAACTGTACTTTCAAATATTGATATGGGCATAAGCTTTTTATTTCTACCATCTTATTCTGGTTGGACACTTTCCTAATATAAAACCATTTTTTGTCTCTTTCCCACCAAAACAAATCAAAACAAAGCAAATGTTAGTGAGAGACACAGACCATCCAGTTTCCACTAAAACACCTGCTCTGGTTTCACCTTTCCTCCAAAATCCCCTCTACCGCGTTCTGAAGAGGTTGCTCGCACATAGATTCCTAATGCTTTGGAAATAAATGTCTTACAAATTTCATTAATAATGCTTGAATCATATACTTCTTCACCTACCATAAAAAAAATGGAATGGCCATAATGCTATTATATACACTAGCACTAATGAATGTATTAAATATATAAGTTCTAATAAAATCTGTAATTTATTGTAATTTAAAAATTGTGCATGGAGATCAAATAAAGTGCTGCTTTAATGATGCTGGTACCTGCTTGGGAAGTCAGGTTGTGGCAATTTAGTTGCAAATGACATTTACAAATTCAACTCATGAGCATTTCTCAGCTTTGACAAAATTAAATATGCAAATTAGAAATATTTTAAAAATTTAACAGGCAAAAAAATACCTGAATCCAATTAGCTTATTATGTTTAAAAATATCCAAGAGCATGTCAGGTTTCATGTCTTTAAAGTGCCTTCTCCTTTCCAAAACTGTCTTTGTTATTGCTTAAAATCCTTTAAGATTATCATCTCTACATATAGGTCTAATAAATAAACAGAAAAGCCAACATTTTACCAGGTAAAATGATTGACTATTTAGGACATGCATATGCTTTTGCTAAGTGCTTTGAAGAGTGTAACAGTGACTGTTAATCTGAAAATAACCACAAAGTGGCCACTTCCTGATTCAAATTAGGGATAGATGCTTGACTCATGAGTAAAAGTCGGGATAGAGTGGCAATAAAAAGCCTTATGATTAAAATGTCTGTTTGCACAGAAATAAGTTAACTTTCCCAGAAGCACAAAAATTTACTTGTGATTCAACAATATAGTCTTATGTATCATAGCTGGTGACCTGATGTGATTTATATGTTTATCAAAATAATGACCCCTAATTAGATGGTTGAATGTAAAATCTATGAGCAATTGAGAAAGACTTGAATGACCAATCTCCACCCCAACCTTCTTAAAATAAAGTAAAATAAAATGAAAAAGAAGTGTATTTTCCATCTCTTTTATGGATTTTCCTTTTTGCCCAAGTGATGAGGTGATGCTGACATTAACAAGAGGCAGTCACAGCAGAGTGTCTCACACGGGCTCCTTGGTGACAGTGGAGTTCCTTGTCCAAATGGCTGAGGAATGGAGCACGGGGTGTGAGGGGATGGAGTTAGGGCCTAAGGAGACTTCAGGTTGTCTGTGATGCAGAGAGATGAAAAAGCTGGACTGGAAGAAAATGTAAACTAGGGGAAAAAATTAGCTATTTGGCTGTGAAGGAAAGGAGGCTGAAGCAGCAATATTGAAAAGAGAGATGTGAAATGAAGCTAGATTGCATAAACGACCTTGAACAAGCATGGACAGAACTGGAAAGTTTGTGGACAAACAGCCCTATAGATATGAGATTGGTAGAGTTATGAAACCAAGCCCAGAATGGTTTGACCGGGGTGCCTGCTTTTCTAGTACATTGCCTGACACTTACCAGTATAAGATACAGGCCACTCACATTCTCGAACAATGAATTGAATTTCCATTCCAAAGTTGTCCATGGTACAACCATAGCAAAAAACCACCAGCTCCCTATTGATGCACTCCATCAGCATTGCACCGGCCTCATTCAAAATTTTCTCTCCTTCCCTGTCTCCTATTTTTCCTCCTTATCCCATCACTCCCAATCTTACAAGCTAAATGAAGACAACTGTGTGGATCAAAAGCATTTTAGAAAGCAGCATCTAGGAGGCCAGGGAGTTGCTAAGAAAATTAAGCCCTAAAGCACTTGAAATCGCTAACATTTCTGTTAGCTCTGATTACTGGTACTAGGATGTGACTGACTTCCCTTAGGTTCTGGGAGTGCAGGCCAGTGCTTAGTTTTTAGGCCTAAAGATAATCCCTAAACACTTCCTGCTTCTCATGCTGGACTAAATTAAAACTCAGTGAGAAGACTATCATGAATCAATGAAATGTTTTCTCTAAAGATTCTTAAAAATTATTCAATTTCCCATTTTAAAAGTTTCTGCCTTTCTAAGAGTATCTTAGATTGTTTCTCTAAAGGGAAGTCCTTTTTTCTTAATGCATATCCTCTTGAAAATTATATATACAGCTGACAGTAGGCATTGTTATTTGTGTCCAAGGAAATTACAGAATTGCAGGACTATAAAAGTACTGATGTTGGAATAGATCTATCACATTGGTAGACCCCAAAATCCTATTTGCATGATTGTGAGCAAACAGGAGAACTGTTACTAGCCTTTCCCTCTTGCTCATAGATTTGTTTTCAGTGAAAATGGAAGCCTTTTGAGGATGGTGCAGAACACATCACAATGGGGCTAAGACTCCCTTCTTTATGACTTGGTAGTTGGACAGCTGATGAAATAAGATTATATCTGGAGACAAGTTAGCAAGAAGAGAGGGGGAAACAAAAGCCTTGAGCAAATTCTCATTAACCTTTACTGAGCATGAACTTGAGTTGAAAATGAAGGCTGTGTCAACAATGTAGTACTTTGGTGGACTTGGGAGGGGGCAACTCAGGTCTATAATACAGGGCTTAAACTGGGTGAGAATAATGGAGATTCTGCTGCAGTGTCTAAAAACACTAATGTAACACATTTCACTGGTGTGTCACAATCACTAGATTTTTCCCAAGACGTAGACAACCTTGCTCTTTAGAAATAAGTTAATAGGCATTTTACTGCAAAGTGTTAGTCCATTCACTAGGATGAAATCCAAAGTGGGCTGTGTTTGTTTAACTCTCAAATGCTTCTATTCATTATTCTTCAGCAATGGTTCCTTAAGACAGTGTCCTTTGAAGGCTGACGTGTCTACAATGACAGTCCTACTTACTTTTAGTCATTTCTGTGGCATCTTACTTAGAGACTGGAAGTGGACTGCAGTGACTCCCTAAAAAGCTCCTGCTGTTCAATCCCCTCAAGTCTGTAAGGATCCAGAAGGATCTAGACTTCTGGTGGCCTTGCTGAACTCAGAGCTGATTTCCCTGGCATGTGCAAAGCCAGTGCTTTTCTTCCGCATGATAACACCATAAGGATGGAGCACAGATGGCTGTAAGTGGAATTTGTTTTAAATTGATGAATTCTCTTGGGATTTTTTGCACTTAAGTGAAAATGAAGAGAAACTCTATAATAAAGCAGCATGGAAAGCTTCCTGCTCACAGTGAACTTCAAGCCTTCTAAGTCATGTAAGTATCTCATCAGCTTTTCTACTTTGCTTGTCTCATTCCTTAATTTTGAATCAAAAAAAAAAATCCAACCATGTTACTGTATTCATTCCTTCTGAGCCATTAGAAAAGGTGGTTAGCACCTGCATGGGTATGGCTTCTGTGACGTGGTTTGAGCCCACCTGTGCGTTCTTGATTCCCACGGCTGGCACCATATTAGGGTATGATGCTGTTTTCATTAGTTGAACCTACTATAGGGGTATCCCTGAGGGGGCTGATGGCTGGCAGCCCCTCCTGGGAAGACCCTCAGGTACCTGGCAACTTCAAGGGATCTGAAAAGATGCTGGGGTAAGGGGAAGCCCACACGTGGAGGCTGGATCAGGGAGGAATTTAAGATTCTTGCTCATCTCTAGATGGTCTTCCACAAATTGTCAGATGAACATTTGGGCCTCTCTTCCCTCCAGGCCTAAGAATTACCATCTTTGATCTTATTCTCAATCCAGCTTCAATTGTCTCTCCTCTCCCTTCATAAGACAGATTCAAAGGAAGGTGGTTTGAGGGCAAAAATGTCCTGGAGAGGCCCACGTGGCTTTCCTCTGTGACTCAGTGGCCAGGGTCGGAAAAGGCTGACCTCACATGGTATTCCACTGCAAGTTTTTTATTAACAAAATTGCCATGTTTTCATTTTTATGTAAAGAATGCTTTTCCTGCCCTTAAATGTTTCAACATCAAGGACTTCTGCTTCATGCTCTGTCACATGCCTGTCAGCCAGTTGTGATAGAAAGTCGTGAGTTGCATGTATTCTCCTTCCTGGAGGTGATAGGAGGGGTCCAGCCATATAGTGACAGGACGTGATGTAGAACTTGGCTGTGTAAGAACAAGACATTGCCCATTCACGAATGGTTCAAAATGTGAAAGGTACTCTGCTACTGTGTCACTTGTCCAAGCAGGGACTCTGACCTCAAGGCTGCTCCTGCTCAGGAATTACAGCTTCTTCTGGGACCTGAGGTGAAGAATCTCAGCTGGCCCAGGATAAACACAAAACAATGGGCCTCAGTTAATGGCTGATAACTCCTTGCACCCTAACTTGTTCTCTAGGATGAAGTTTATGGCTATTTCCTTTTCTAGCCCTGTGCAATTCCATTTTTTCTTCCTTCTATCATATGAACAACAACGATAACAAAATCACTTTTTTTCTATCTTGGGAAATATGTCATCTTCGACTTCTTCAAAATTAATTTTGGTAAGTTGCAACATTTTTGGTGAGAAAGATGCTACAGAATCTTGCTCAACATGATCAAAGTTAAGAGCAATAATCAAAATAACAGTACGTAAAGACCAAGTCTTCAACTCTCTCAAAGTAATGGTTGTAAAAGGTCCTTCTCTTCTTCTGTCCTGAGGGGACATACTTGTCATCTAAGCTGGGCTTAAAAAAAAAAAAGGAAAATCTTGGTATTTCTTCTTGTCTTATAATAGAGTAGACTCTGGACCTCTATGAGAAACAACTATCAAATGTTCTGCAAGGGCCTCTTAAATAGCTTTTCATGATCCTGTGGCTTAATAAAGGACTTACTAAAGAAGGCACAGAACGCTTTCTGTAGATGACCTCAGAAAGAGATGAGTAGAACAGATACTTAGTAACACATCTTCCAAGAATGCCCCGCACCACTGCCATCACCAAGGAGTATGTAAGGGCCATGACATCACCACTGTCATCCTCTTCCTGTGCCTCCACCTTAGTTGGTGGTTACACTGGCTTCCTTCTGACGCAATCTTTCTTTCTGTTAATCAAAAAAATGTATTACCATTTCTTTCATTTTTCATTTCTCAAATTCTAACACATTTTAAAAATTTTGGCCTAGAATGCTGAATAGAATTTCATCAAAAACCCCAGAAATGAGATTATGTATCTTTATCCCTTTCCTTAAGCTCCTAGTTACTTGCTCCTCCCAACTTATCACCCTTACTCCCCCAACAAACAAACAAATAAACAAGTAGCCAGTCAGGGGGGGCTACAACGCTGACCTTTTCCATCAGGATGCTCTGTTCTGTTGTCTTCTCTTGTGATAAAGACCGCACTTTGTAGCACTATTCAAAGACCTCTCCTTCTCCACCCTTGGCCCACTGATGAAATTAGGGAATGCTCAAGAAATAGTTTGTAGGGAGTCTAGGTACAAAAAAACATTCACTCTCTCTCTTTTTTAGACATTCAGTGTCTCTTAAGTTGAATATATTTGCAAATGATCAACTTGGCAGGACTGAACCAAAGTCATGTACAATGGAAGATAAGCAGATTTGCTTTCTGCAGAATGGCAGGACCTTCTTTTTGCCATGGGTCTTCTGCTCTATTCTTTCTGGGGTTTCTCCTGACGTGCAGCCTTCTAACAGGGAAGGGCATGGAAGTCTTCTGGGAAGATGTAAAAATAGACTAGAGCATACTAAACAGAAATCTGGATCATTGCTGTGTCTGTAATGCTAGAGAAGTAAACATCTGGAGTATAGTAAGGATGAGTGCGTCTGCTCTTAGGGGAAGACAAAAAGGAGGCTAAAAAGGAAAAGTGAAAAGTATACTCTTTTGGAAAGAGCAGATGCAGAGAGAGACCCTTTGGGAAGGGCTGCTTGTGATCTGTGCCAGATGATGTTGAAGTGAATTACTAAATTGGTCTAGATATGAACCTAAGTTGATGCTTCTTAGACACCTGTCCTCAGTTTGGACCCCATCCTTGGCTTGTCAAATTGAATCAGGAATCAGTTTGCAAACTCTTCTCTAACTTCAACCCACCTACCCACAAAGAGAGTCAAATAATAATAATAATATCCTAACAAGTTGAGGATCACAACTGGGGGTTTGCTCACAGTGGAGGTCAATCTAGAAAAGATAGCACAGAAAACTGTCTCCCATTTGTCGGCAGACCTGACCCCATTATCTCTGCCTTGGGAGGACAGATTTGGTTGTAAAAGTCAGGACAGAGGCCCAAACCAAAGGCCTGGAGAAGGCGGTAGAGACTGATGAAGGAGGAAGATAAAAATCAGGGTTGAGCCCATTGTCACTGAAAATTCATTATACTGAATGAGTATAATGAATGCACCACAGAATGTGCACACACACTGTGTTCATTTAGGTTGGGGCTACATACCTTAACTATGGCTTTACCTGACCATGCTGTACGGGCCTGACTTCCCCACTTCCCATTCATCAATCTCAAGGAACCTTGACTTAGTTGCCAATGGGGGTGTTATGATCTTTTGGGTGATATTATCTTTTACACTCATTGCGGGTCCCATTGTGGGGTCAACCAAAGCTACTGGAATTCATAGTAACAAGAAAAATAGATAATATTTATTGAGCTCTTATTATGTGCTTTACTTTTTTTTTTTTTTTTCAGTTTCTTTAAAATAACCTCAAGCAAAGGTGATATTTTCTTCTTTTCACTCCAAGTAGTAAACAAAGTAACTCCACTAAGGTTTTACAACTTTTAAGTGGCAGTGCTGGGATTTGAACTGACACAGTTTCATCCCCAGCATCCCAGGTTCCTAACTATTTAGCTATTCTGACTATTGTCTGTAACATCTATGTAGATGTTCACTGTGTCCCCTACTGAAAAATGGACTTTGGAGAACAACTTTCTCTTAAATCTAGGAATACCGAGGAAACTTGGTTTCCAAATAGGGAGAGAGTCCTGGTCTTTGTCATCCACTTGCCAAGTGGCCTGAGCAAGCTGTATCTCTCTGCATCTCAGTTTCCCCAACTGCCAACACAGGATCATCCCTGCCCTTTTCTTTAATGGTGCAAAGGAACTGATGAGAGTTCTTAAGCATTTCAGGAAAAAACACTTTGAGATAAGGGGGACTGTGGTGTAAATTGGAAAGATGGTGTAAATGTAAAAGTGGAAAGATGTGAAATGGCAAGTGACTGAATTTCGTTGGTCAGAAAGGACCTTTCTTGAGTTTGCAGGAAAGACATAGGAAAGTATGCTTTGCCCCTTCACCCCACGCCTTCTTTTCAGTCATGTGCTACTGTGGGATGGGAACTGAGAATCGGGATATTACATT
The DNA here is from genome assembly GCA_963574355.1 of Loris lydekkerianus. Taxonomy (NCBI): domain Eukaryota; kingdom Metazoa; phylum Chordata; class Mammalia; order Primates; family Lorisidae; genus Loris; species Loris lydekkerianus. The sequence goes on along the minus strand of CAUYPK010165703.1, from coordinate 42,115 downwards.
TCATCCCTGAGTTTAATCCTTTCAATTTAGACACACCCCTGGGTACACCTCAGCTATAATGAAAAATCTATAGGTTATGCTGAAAAACGCGTCTCACCAGACTAGCAGTGGGATTGATTTTTTTGGTCTCCACTTTCTTCTCTGACGTCAACTTGCTGACTGATTCCTGAGCCATTTTCAATCTGAAATAGAAACAGGGACCAGGGAACAGAGAGGAGAACAAATGGAAGGAAAAAGATAAAGGGAGAAGTCAGGTTAAACAGAAATCCAAATGCTTCTGAATTAACCAATCAGCACTTTGAAAATACAGGAATGTTGTTTCCAAGCTTCCCATTATTAAATTCAAACTCTAATTAGGCATGAAGATGACTTCTCTGCTTTATCAAAACTAAATTTTCTTCACTAGCTGAGGGGCTTACCTAAATGACCTTGGGAAGTCCGTGTTTTTGTGAAAACACGGTAGTTTCTGATGAATGGAATGCTATGTGCACATAGCAGTGTTTAATTCAATGTTGGCTGGCTTGTGATTCACTCAGCAGATAATACTGAGACAATTTTGAAGAAGATATGAAACTAAAAATATTAACATTCACCAATTCACATTACTTACAGGATGGGAAAAATATTTGCAAATCACATACCTATATACTCGAGTATATACGGTATCTTATAAGAGACTTGTGTCTAGCATACATGAAGAACTCTTACAACACTAAAGACAAATTACACTTCCCCTCTCTCACTGGACAACAAATTTGAATGAACATTTCTCTGAATATTACATAAAAGTACTCAATAAGCACATGAAACTATGCTCAAGGTCATTAACCACCAGGAAATGCAAATCAAAACCACAGTGAGATACCACTTCACAGCTACTAGGGCAGCGAGGATCAAAAAAAAAAAAAGACAACAAGCACTGGCAAAGAGGATGTAGAGAATTTGGAACCCTCGTAAGTGGTTGATGGGACTGTCAAATGCTACAGTCACTCAGGAAGAGAGTTTGGCAGTTTCAAAAAATGTTAAATATGGAGTTAATACATGACCCAGAAACTTAAGTCCACCTAGAAATTTTCATATGGATATTTACAGCAGCATTATTCATAATATCCAAGAGTAGAAACAACCCAAATTTTCATCAGCTGATGGATGGATATCTACACAATGGAACATTGTTGGGCCTTCACAGGGAATGAAGTGCTTGTCCATGGTATCACCTGCATGAAGCTCACAAATGTGCTCAGGAAGGAAGCCAGTCACGAAAACATACACGATTCCATTTATAGGAAATGTCCAGAGCAGGCAGGAGGTATATTAGAAATGCCATGAGCTGGGGCTTGGGGAAAATGGGGAGTGACAGTTCATGGGATTTCTTCTAAAATTAGATAGCAGTGATGGTTGTAAATCCTCGTGAATATGCTAAAAACCACTGTAACAACGAGTGGTAAAGTAGTAAAATGTACACTTTAAAAGGGTGAATTTACAGGATGTGAATTCCATTGCAATAAACCTATTTTTTAAAATTAAGCAATTCAATAACCTGTTAGTATCTCTTCCCCATCAGGTCAGCAAAGTAGGCAGTAACCACTGTTAGTCAGGATATGGGACATGGGAACTGCCACACAGTCCCACCGGGAGGGTACGCTGGTACGGCTGGCTGTGGTGCTATCAAGCAAAACTGAACATATGCACACTCCACGAGTTGTCAGTTCCTTTCATAGGGAGACACCCCAAAGAAATAGGGCTTTGGGCTCCTTTAGGGAGACACCCAGACATAGGGCTTTCACTGTGGTGATATGAGCAATAGTGAAAAACTGGAAACAACCTCATTATCCAGTTCCACAGGGTAATAAATATATGATAGCAAATAACAACATTTATCAGGCACTTCATCTGGGCCAGGTACTATTCTATTGGATTCATTTGAATGAAACCATTTAATTTTCACAACTCTGTGAAATAGAAACGTTTATTATTTCCATTCTACAGGTCTTAACCATCAAGTCTGAGTTCAGTGTGCTCATGTATTATATTCATTCAAGGAACTAGATCTAAGAAGTCAACAAGCCCAGATATCAGAAACTTGATACTGGGAGAATGAAGAATCCTACAGGGAGATAGAGTGAAGAAATCACCTAGCATGATGGTCAAAATTCAGGCTCCCAAGCTGATCTGTAGAAATAATTCTCAGCCCTCCTGCTTATTAGCTGTGTAGCCCTGCACTTCTCTGTGTGCCTCGATTTCCTAAAAAAAGGGGATAACAATAATAGCAGTGGCTGCTACACAGAATCACTGAAAGAAGATAGTGCCTTCCAGGCACATGGTAATCACCCAGTAAAGGTAACCTACTACTGTTACTGTGTATGCACCATGCTTACATGTTCTTAAATTATACCCACAAACCAACATTGCTCACAGATATGTGCACATATATGTAAACATAAATCAATATATGTGTGTATTTACATACACATATGTCAGAGTATTTAAAAGAGATTAGAAAGTTACTAATTTCATGATAAAAGTTATTGTTAAAAAGACGGGAGAAGAAAATGGGACAGGGGTAATATGTCAAATACAATTTCATTTTTATTTATTGTGCTTTAACTTTTTAATTAAAAATCCTTAAAAAGTATGTGACAAATGTCACTAATTGTAATTCCAGCTGGTGAGAACATGAATGTGTTATGCTATCCTTTGTGTTTCTATTTCTTTTAAAATTTTCTTCCAAAAGTTTTTCAAAATCTTAAATATCTAAAGATCTACCAACTCACAGATATTTACAAAAGAAACACTTTTTTTTCTCCTGCTTCTCAAAAATGTTTAATATTAACTATAGACTTGTTAGCATTATTTACAAGTGGCTTGAGTGGCTTAGCTCTCAGCTAATTTTACATAATTTGCTTAAAACGCACTTAGTGATCTAGTCTTTCTGTCCACATGCACAAGTAGCTACAATGAATTGGACATGCTGACTTATACATTGGAAAACAAATAAAAACAAGACAAAGATGTCAAAGCAAATAAAAACAAGACAAAGATGTCAACCCTAGAAGAAATACGTGTGGGAAGCTGCTCTGAAGATGGGCGTATTTCCCAGTATCGACACAGGTGTGAGTTGAGAGAGCACACTGCCGACTGGACTTTCCCGTGTACTTTAACACCAGTAACTGTGACTCTACCCATCCAAGAGAAGAAGGTGCCCAAAGGATCAGACTCAGGTCAGACTCCACTGGAGACTAAATTACGTAGAGTTTGCCAACCACCGTGATGGCTGTAAGTGAAGCCACAGCTTGCAGTGTTTACTCCTGATGTCTCTTCAGCCAGATTTCTTTTCAAAGAGAGAACCCTTCAATCCCAATTCCAAGGGAGTGGTCAGGAATTGCTGTTTCTCTCAAAGCCTCCCAACTTGAAGGTTTTTGGTCATTTTTTATCTCTAGTAATTCCTGTTCACCTTTGTGTTCTGGTCCCTCCTTTCAGAGCAGGTTTTCTGCACACTTCTATCCAGTGTTGCCCTCCCAATTCCCATGTGCCATTCATTGTGGGATACAGTCCTCGGGATATCTGGGGTGATGGTGGTAGTTGGGGATGCAGAGGCAGAAGGCCTGGGAGCCACCTACAGTCCTGTCCCCACCGCAGACCTTTTCCTGCTGGTCAGTGGTTATTCTACAGGATATAGGCGGTCATCTATGCCTCAGACACCTGAAGACCATTCCCATCTCAGTGACTACCCTGCTTTTTAAGTGTTCTCATTGTATGATTCTCTTCCTTTCCTGGGGTACTTTTGAAAAAAAATGGGAGAAGGCAGAGCTTAGGGACTTGATTCTAACTCTAACTCTGTTAGTGAGGAGAAGATGTGGGGCAAGTTAATCTTTTCTAAATTTCAGTTTCCTTACCCCCCAAATGGAGGTTAATATCAACCTTGTATTATCATTGTTAGGATTAAATAAGTTAACATATATAAAACATCTATCCTGGCTGGCATACAGCTAGTGGTTAATAAAAGGGAACCGTTTTTGAACCTTTCATGGACAAGATAAACAAATTCCTTAAGAATGCATGACTCTAGTTCCTGACTACAAACCAAATGAACAGAGCTATTAGCACAAAGCTGTCTTGCAGTAATATTATTTAAATGTGTCCTGAAAACAAACCAAATGAGCCAACACTAGATGTAGTTGCATTGGGATTTAGTAAGCCAAAGAACTCTGATCTGAACACTGATCCTAAGTCATGCCCAGGAGCTAAACTTTGGTGCAAGTACGACAAACATTTTTCAACCAAATAAAATAAGAGGATATTTAAATTTCAGAACAAAGGTTGTATTTACTTCCTCATATTTCTTTTCTTAAGTTTCCTGGAAACTTATTTTAAACAAATAAAATGTAAACATCAAATATTATAGAACTTCTAAGTAAACATTTCATATTAACCTTGATTTTCTATTAGTTTTGTTTTGGCTATATTTTTATATACTTATACATTTAAAAATTACATTTTAAATTTATACTACATATTTAAAAATATAAAGACTCTGAGGGCGGTAAAGTGAGACTCTGTCTCTACAAAAAAAAAAAAAAAATTAAAAAATATATAAAGACTCACCTGGGTGTTTCAATACTTTGCTCACAGTGTGGTTAGTTGGACTACATCACAGCAAAGCTCTCGGCTAGAGTGCCAGGAGGGTGGAAGGGGAGCATAGTTCTTTCTGCGTATCCCCTGCCCTTGATACAGTAGCTGGCATACATGTCCATGCCATAAGTGGAGACTGACAGAACAAACTTATTGGGGAAAAAATCCTTTACTTTTCTATACTATTGCTTGCTAGAATTTGTGGAATATGCTGAGCCTGTGCAGTTGCATGAGGCCCCTTGGCTTAATGCTTTGCTGTTGCCATCTTAAAATTCATAGTGAACATGGAGCTTCACAATTAACTAGTTGTTCCTGCCTGACATTTTCCAGAACATTTAAAGTTGTTTTATTTAGAAATTAGGGCTGGGAGCAGTGGCTAACGTCTATAATCCTAGCACTCTGCGAGGCCGAGGAGAGAGGATCATGAGACCCCATGTCTAAAAACAGCCAGGTGTTGTGGTGGGTGCCTGTAGTATTGCAGGACCAGAGAATTGAATCCAACAGAGTCTCACCAAAGATTATAGGAGAAGGAATTTTATTTGCTGGTAGGGTGGGAAAACTCAGAAGGCCATCAGCCTTATAGTAATGAGCCCCCTGATCAGCTCTGTCCCTGTCCTTTTATTAGACTCACAAGTAGACAAGGGATTACCATATTATTCCTCATTGGAGGTGTCAAATCACATGCAGGGCATGCAGCAAGCAGAAGCAAGCAGCAAGTGTTATTTTCAAGGACCCAGGACGCTAAGTTTTACAAATTGTTAAGGGTTGAGTTACACCATGGGGAGAACCTTACGGGAGTGTCCTTGGGCTTCTCTCAGAAATCTTTGTTTTTTTAGACTTTACTTTTCCTGGGTATCCTCCCTCAGTAGTACCAGATACTCAGGAGGCCTAGATGGGAGAATCACTTGAGCCCACAAGTTTGAGGTTGCTGTGAGCTGTGATGCCATGGTACTCTACCAAGGGTGACAAAGTGAGACTGTGTCTCAAAAAGAACAACAACAAAAAAACACCCCAGAGATTAGAATTGTTTTCATCTTTTTTACCAGGGAACATGTATTACATATAAAGAAAGGTCAGTTTATGTGGATAGAATTGATCTTTCCCTCCTTCTTTTCCTTCAAGGTTAATTTATCTTACTATTTTGTGATCCATTTAGGTTCCCGCCTTTCCCACTAGACTGGAACTGCTTAAAAGCAGGGATAGGACTTCATTGTTTTTCTTTTCTCAGCATCTTGCACAGTACCTGGCATGTCATAAATGGCAACAAATACTGGATAAATAAATAAATAAATGATTACAAATGATAAGTTTCTAAATGGTAAAAATTTAGGCATCAGTAGTAATGGGGGGAAGAGGCAATCCACTAAAATATAAAAGCCTCTTAAATCTCATACGAACATAACATCACTAAGGCTCCAGGCTAAGCCTGCAAAACACAAGCCAGCTAGGTTTTACTAGATTTACTAGATTTCTGTATATCCTTAACATGAGAGTCCACATTATGTTTAGAAGGTCAGGTTGTTTTTCAATTGCTTTTATATCCTATGAAAGGTAAGAAACAAGTGATTACATATTCTGACAATCCAGCCTTGTCATGTATGAAAGAAGTATAGAGGCAGATTCAGAAACTTGTTTTGATGAGAGATTGATGGTTGAGCTGTCTGTCCATATTTTGAAAATGGCCTTCAAAAACTGTGGCCAGAGTCACATGCCTGCCTAAGAAGCCACAACGGATGCTATTGTTGATTGCATTCAGTTCACCTAGAATCAGAGTTCTGGCAGTTATTTGGGAAAAAGACTGCAAGCTGGAGGGCTGCAGTTCGAGCAACCTTAGAGGGTTTAAATACATTCAAATGCAGTTTTGATCAAACCATGGGAGATGTAAGTAAATTTGAATTTAGTTGCTATCATTTATATGTGCAGAGATTTCACATAAGTTCAAGTTTTGACCTCTTTTATGAAGTCAGAAGGCAATAGTGCGTGGCATTATTGTGTGGTGGCAATGGGGGGGCATCTCAGTTTGCTATCCTCTGGTCACTCCTGATCACATCCCCAGCCCTGAGGCTGTCAGGCAGGGTTCCCGCACATCTAGCACACCTACTTCTTACTAACCAGAAGTAAAGGGATGAGGGCGCAGACAGATGAAATAATCTTCTAAACTATTTGGTTCCCTCCAATGTAGTCTACTGATCAAAGTGGTCTCCATTACTAATGCAGGACTCTAATAAGAGTATCACTTCCCTTCTTCAACAATTCCAGTGATTCCTCATCAACTACAGCAAGGATTAGCAAATGCTTTCTTTAATAAAGTGTCAGATAGTATATATTTTAGACTTTGTAGGCCAGATGGCCTCTGTTGTGACTGCTCACCTCTCCCTCTGTAATGTGACAGCAGCCATAAGATAAAATATGTGCATGACCAGGCAACGCTATATTCTAATAAACTTCATTGACAATCATGGGTAGTAGGCAAATCTGGCTCATAGACTGTAGTTTGCCAATTCCTGGACTAGAGTATGTGATTCAAATCCTTTAGCCTGGTAATTCAGTTCTCACATTTTAAACTTAGCTTGCTTGCCTATCTTACCTTGTCAGACCCAGCCAAATCTGTTGTGGCATTGATGGCATGGCAATTAAATTAGCTGAGTATCCTTTGACAAGTCACTTAACCCTCTGAGCCTCAATTTCCTCACCTCTTAAAAGTGGGAGTAATACCATCCCTAAATAACACAGTTGCCGTGAAAATGAGAGAAAATACTTCATGTGGTTACTCCAAGTATCCTTCCCTCCCCTTCACTCTGTTTATAGCTCGCCCTTCTTTGTACATGGCATCTTGCTTTTGCTTTGGCCTCATTGACTGTTTTACTCATTCCCATGTGTTCAAATTCTTCCCATTCTTCTCTTCCCAGCTTAAGTGTCAATGTCATGAAAGCTTCCTTCATCTCTCTTAGCCAGAAGTAATTACTCTTTTTCTCAAGTGAAAAAGCACTTTGTGCCTCTTAAGGTACTTAGAGCTTTTCATCTTAGAACTGGGTAGGTGTCTTATTTCCCTTACACCACTGGGTCCACTGGAGGAAAAAGACCAGGTCACGTGCAAGTTTGGGATCCTTCCTGTTCCTCTATCTAGCACTAGGCCATGCATGTCAGTTCTCAGCAAATAGCTAAGTGACAGACAGATGACTTGCATGGATAATTTTACTGTTTGCTAAATACCCACAGTTGTAAAATGGTTCGTTTGGGGGGAAAAATATAAAAACATTAAAAAAATCTCATTCCAGTTATAGAGTAACTTATTTGAGTCTTAAGAAAGGGTACTTAAGGCCACCCAATTGTGCTATATATTATATATATTATATAGTATATGCTATATGTGTATAATAAATATTGTATCTATTATATATTATAATATATATGTATTATATATATATATATATATATTTTTTTTTTTTTTTTTAAGAGACAGAGTCGTACTTTGTCAACCTCGGGTGCTGTGGTGTCACAGCTTATAGTAACCTCCATCTCTTGGGCTTAGGCAATTCTCTTGCTTCAGCCTCCTGAGTAAGCTGGGACTACAGGTGCCTGCCACAATGCCCGGCTATTTTTTTGTTGCAGTTTGGCCAGGGCTGGGTTTGAACCCACCACCCTCGGTATATGGGGCTGCGCCATACTCACTGAGCCACAGGTGCCGCCCTATATGTATTATATATTATAATATATTATGTGTATAATATTATGATATATAATACACATATGATATGTATTATAATATATGTATCTATTTCAGGATTCCTAAAAGTATCTGCATTATATATAATGTAAATAAACTAGGTATATATTCCAGGATTCCTAAAAGTATCTGCATTACTTAGCCCACAAGAAGAATGAGACAGCAGAGGTGTTGTATAACTTTGTCCCGAGTCTGGTATTTGCTCCTTGCACTTAGGAGGCAAGAACTTTTTAGCATTGTCAAAGGAAACCTACAGGTTAGACAGTTTCTGGCTACATATGTGCTCAGCTTCCTCTTTGGCTTAATTGTTTATGGACTTGTTTTTGTTTCTATCCTAGATGTTGGCTCTATTTTTATTTCTGGTTTAAATATTTATTTTGGAATGTCACACATAGTTGCTTTTGATTTCTCAGAGGCAAGTGCCTTGACTCGATTTTAAGTGCATATGGCAACTTCTAGAAAAGAGACCAGAAGTAGGGGGAAAAAAACATACAAATATGTTGAAAGAAAATACTTATTCTCGATTCATAAATGCCTCAGTAAAATTTTTGAAAACCTTATCTTTCCCCGCTTCTTGTGAGACTGTGCACACTCCCCAAGGAGTTACTGGGAGCCCCAGTAAACAGCCAGTGCTTCCACCATCTCCTGAGGAAAGACCCAGCATGAGAGGGGGCAGGGAAACCCACCTTCTGATGTTCCTGCCTCGTCTTTACTCTACAGCACTGTTTTTCAACCTTTTCTTAAAATCTCATATTACCTTGAGCTGAGAGTTAAATTTCCATGGCACACTTAAATTATGTTGAGATATAAAAAAAAAAAAAAAGAATGTACTTACTGTGCTTTGAACTTCTTTTGAAAATAATTTAATTCACGACCTTTAAAATTTTTCGTGCCACACCTAAGATCCTCTCACTGCCACCCCACGCTGGTTGAAAGTCACTGCTCTGTAGAAGTGGTTTGTAATTTTGGGTTCATATCAGAACCACCAGGAAGAGAGTTCTGCTTCCATTTAGAATGGAGAAAGCTGGGAGAACACACTAACAATGAAAAGAGCTGGATAATGCACAAAATCATGATTTTTCTTCAAATGATCAGCGTGCAGGGGTCACAGCAGCGAGGTGAGCTGCGTTCAAAGAGCAGCATGCCTTTCCAGTGCAGGCTTAGGCTTCCCACTCTCACAGCCTCATTTTAGGGGCCAGTCTATGGCTGGGCACACTCTGGTGGCACACTCCCATGGACTGTATTTATTTATATGTCTGCAGATAAGTCAAACCAATTCAGAATCCAGCCATCTACTGGACTGAGGAAGGGCAAGGTAATTCACTTGACATTCAGTATTTTATTGGTTCATGGTGTACAAGGCAGAAAATACTGAAGTCATCACTAAGTTTATAACAACAGGGAGTCCTTTCATTTTTGAGTAAAGGGATTGAGCACACTGGCCAAATGTGGTAAGCAAGATGTTGAGAAAGTGGGGCGGGTGGTGTTCAGGCTGTTCTGTCCTTTTTGTCACTACTGAGAAAACTAAGAGTTTAGAGCAGGGCTTTCAAACTGTCAAAGATCTTTACTGTGCTTCATGGAGAGAGGCTGAATTAGAGGACCATCTACATGTCAGCCTCTGCAAGTCCTGCTTCTACGGGAAATGCTTTACTTGGTTTTAGATACTGGTATTTCATATATATATTCATTTGCACAAAAGAGCTCTGTTTTTTTTTTTTTGTTTGTTTGTTTTTTTTTAAAGTTGGATAACTTCTGTGTGCTGAATTTAAAAAAACCTATGGAAGGTCCTGAGGGAAAGAAAAAACCAGCCTTGCTCCTCAGGAGAGTGCCAAAAGAAGGCTTTTTCCTAAAGCACTGTTCAGGGATACCTTAGCGATGGGCAACTAATTTAAGAAAATAAGTCCTCTTAATAGGGTGATTCATCTGTCATAGTCACGGAGAGCAGATAAAACATCAAATCTACAAAAATTAAAAGATGACTAGCTCTACCTTTCTCCTTTGCTAGTTACTTTCCAGATATGTTCTGAGCCTGTGAGATCATTAGTGTCTGGCAAATACAGACAGGCACAGTGGGGACAGATTGAGATGAGGCAACATGTTGGAAATAATTGGGGTACCTATTCACTTTCCTCTCATAAAAGCAAGAATTACCTCACATTCCATTATGATTCACCTGCTTTACGGTCTTTCCTGGCATTTTGCTTGCTCTTCCTAATTTCCGCTCTATTTTATTTTCCAATTTCTGTTTGCAGAATGAAAATTAAACAGATCTATCTTATTATACCCTGCTTAAGGCTCCCCAGAATTTAATTCTGTGACTGTAATTAATTTATTGGGGGTGTGTGATTTGCTCTTTCCTTCTTCCTTTCTTTCCCATTCTGCATGTGTGTTTGATATGTCCACCTAACAAGACTGTCAACCTATTAACTTTTGAATAACTCTTAAGTATGATGACAGGTTATATTTTTTAACAAAGAAATGTCATGTGGGCTGACAAACTAGTCTCAAATCATGGTTCACATTGAGATCTATACTCTAAACAGTGGGATTAATTTTTAAACAGTGTTTAAAAATAGGCAAATGGCTCTTTGAAAAATAGTATTCTCTTCAGGATGTTGGTGATACGGTCAGAAATTCTCCTAAATGATAATGATCAGTTCATTTTAGCAAGTTGGGAAAATACAATCTGGTAATATCAGCAGGGCATACTTGTTAATAAATTACTTTTTTTTTTTTCTATTGTAGACAACAGAGTCCAGGAATTGACTTTAGGAAAACAGAAGTAAAGTTTCAACCTATAGTGCTAGTAGCTTCAAAGACGCAGTCCTATCAGCCATCCAGTATAATATTCCCACAAACAATAACTGAAGATGGGAAATGAGCGGGGAGGGGTGAGGGGGAATAAGAGAGGGGAAATGAGGGAGGGGGAAACGAGAAGAGAAGGGAAGGGACTGGGGTGCTCCCACTGAATGGGCACAAGGTAAGGGTATATGGCACAGCTCTCGAGTGCAGGACACAATTACCTAACAAATACAAATATTGTAGCCTAGTTGTTTATACCCTCACATTAACCTGAAATTAAAAAAGAAATCCAATAATTGCACGGCTATGATCATGCATATCTTTTCATCTAAGATATTCAAAGTCTATGCCTTTGGAAACAGGCAGTTGAAGGCAAAGAAAAAAAGAGACTTTGAGAAAATTAGTGTATGAAATGCATGCTGGGAAAAACATGAAATCTGACCAATTATAATGTGACTCTCTTCAAAAGAAGACTTTAATGTCACTCGTTACTAAAGAAGGAAGGTTACAATGGTCTAGAAAATGGACGATGGACAAGGTCTGATCTGTGTGTCAGCGTGTAATGAGCCTCTAGTACAGCATGTCACAGGGAATACCCAAGTTCCCTACAAAGCAGCATGACAGAAACTGAAGGTCCAAGCCACTGCACCACTAGACTTATCCTAAAATGTAAAGACATATAATCTGACTCCCTCTAACAAATGCAGGAACTCTTCATTTGAATGACTGTTCTGAAATACACAGAGGAACATGACAAACAAAGGAACACAAGAAAAACATGCCTTGTCACTGGCACAGTTAATTCTGACCTAGGGTCCTTTGAATGGTGTGTACAGCTTTTGTGGTATGGAAAAGGTATTGCCATCTACTTCAGATCACACCTACAAAATAAATGACTCGCCATTTTGACAACCCAATGTGGGTAGGCTTTGCCAGTCATTATTAGGGCATGTTCTCCTATAAACTAAATGATAGGATTTTTCTAAAATGTCCTTGTAGGAGAAAAAAAGCAGAGAAAAGACAGAAGAAGCTACAAAGATGAAACACAAACTTGCTATTCACACTTTTGCCTTGATCTCTTTGCAGCCTTGAACTAAGTAAGATGAGGCTGGGTCACAAGGAATAGCACACAAATCTTGGGAAGGTACAGTGGTGGCCTTCTTGCCTCAGAAAACCCAGCATCACAAGATTTATGGTACTTTGGGTATAAAAGATCAGAGGCAACATTTTGATATATTTCACCTTAGGATTACCTAAAACACAATTGGTGTTAAATCCCCAGGGCTGTTTTTAATGCTGTGCTTTCATGAGGACATGACTCCATTCAGCCATTTCTCTTGTCATTGCCTGATCTCCTGAACGTCAGAAGGAGGCCTTGTCTGCTCTGTGGAGTTTCTTTGGGTCCTTAAGTCTCCACAAAGTACTGAATCCAATTCATTGAGTCAAACGATTTCTCCATAAGCAGTGGAAAGAGGGACTAATGTCTTGCTCTAGTTCTAAATAAGTGCAATCCTGACCTTCTTGTCAAGATTTCCTCACTAGGTACGTCTGAATTCTTGACATAACTATCACACATAGTTAACAGTTATAAAAGTCAATGACATAAGTAAAGTCACTCTCCACTATTGGTAAAAAAAATAAATAAATAAAATAAACATCAGAAAGACCAAACTCATTAACTCATCAATGTAAAGGGAAATTTCTTCCTCACCATGGCAGCTGATGAAAACATCATTGACTAGTCTATGTGGAATGTTTCCAAAGGGTAAGAAAATAACACTCAGAGAAAAGAGCCACAGACAATATGCAATAATAGGCAATCCAGCGTAACCTGGTTATTCCAGGCAGGGCCACAGACCTGCACAGACACACACTCTCCTATGCGCATTCTCTCTTCAGAGTCTGACTCTTAACCCTGGGTCCACCTCACAGCAGCCACAGCCAGACAGACCAGCAGGAAAGTAATACAGGTCTAAGGCTCAGCAACTTACACATCAGAATCTCACCTTTAAAAGTTATTCTGTGATAAATTATCCTATCACTTCAACTTCCTAAATTGGACAATTTTCCCTATCCTATTCCCAAATAAGATGTTTTTCTATTTACAAGAAGTCCTCTCTAGGAGGAAATTTCACCAGCTACACAAATCAGCCACTTAACAGTTTCTGTGGGCTATCACTTGTAGTACCCAAACACACTTTGACTTCAAGTGATTAATTGCAGAACAAAGGCCACTTCCGTCTGCAGAGCTTCTCCCCCAGGCCGCAGGAGAGTGGAAGTGGGTGGTGATGGTGGGGGCCCTGGACTTACCCTGGAATGCACCATCAGTTAAAGCCAATCACTCTGCACTTGGTAGACATAACACCGGAGCCAACCCTGCGATTTAGGTGCAGAGTGAGAGGTAACAGCATTCTATTCATTTCCTCCTCCAGGGCGAGGCCTCTGGGAGACAGCTTGGAAACTGCAGTCAGCCCTGTGTCATAAATTTGCAAATTTAATTGAAATGTCCTGTCTTCACTATCAGGACTGGATAATGAAGACGTGCATGTGCTTGTAGATGCCAACTCCCCCTTTTTTGGTTTTGAAACCTGTACCACCTACCGAGTCTCACCAAAAACTAGAACTGATCAGGATCCTGTTTGCATGTGTGACTAGAACAAAAGGGTAAAAAAACAGGGGAGACTGGAGCAGGGAACCTCCCTGGCGCCCCTGAAATCATACTGCTCAGGCAGCCCCTTACTGCATCTGTGCCCAAGGCGGGAGCTGTCAGGAATCCCACAGATAAGTAATTTAGAAATATTCTAGCTGAATGAAGGAGATTGACTTTGGTTTCCATTGTGCTCTGCCAAGCTAGAGAAATAGAGTGTGAACAGACGCTCTCTAAGGTTCTGATTGGAACCCTAAAGAGGTCTGAGTCTTGGCACAGCTGTGAATCCAAAGGATCTGCACTTTCTTGTTTTTTTCTAGTTTTTCTTTCTTTTTTTAAAATAATTACTCACATTTATTTTCTACATCATTTATTATGAAGTTAAAACCAAGTAAAATATTCATTTTCATCATTTGCTTCTGTTCATCTGTTTTCTTGCACAGTCTTCGTTCTTTCTTCCATAATGTTGCATGGCACACCTCTGAGGTAACAAAGGAGTATTTCAAAAAACTGCAGCTAACGGACCTCCATCTGCAGTTACCTATGTGCTCAATAAATGCAGCGGTGGTTCTACTTTTTCACTGCCATTTTCTGTTAAGCTTTTGGAAAACATCTGTCACAATGACCTTCACCTTCACAACTCACAGGATTTGTCAGACCATTTTTAAATCTTTTTGAATTGGCAGTATGTTCTTCCAGTCCCCCTGCAATTGACTGATGCACGTCCGGAAACACCCATCTCCCTCCAAGAGCCCAGCTACCGATGTGCAGGCTCAGCCGCCTTCCCACCCACATAGCTAGCGGGTCTTCCCGAACCTTCCTCTCTCGGCTGCAGTGCAGAAAAGGGAGCATGCCGTCCGGGGGCAGCTCTTGGGCCTCCCTCCCCGCCCCCCCCCCTTTTTTTTTAACAAAATGAAAGTAATACAGTCAAGAACAGAGATGGTGATTGTTTTAGCCATTAGCTAATATTCCTTGTTCTGAACATGTCTATCCTCATTAACAAAGCTATTCAGATTTGAGATTCTCGGGCAAAAGTGGCCCATGTGGGATATATTTAGGGAATTCTACCACCATTAACCAAATCAATACAACTTTTCATCTATCAGCAGCAGTCAGCCAATCTTGTGATCAGTTTGAACATGACAAAAGAAAACACAGTGATCATTTATTTGTTCAACCAATATTAACTGAGCACCTACTCTATATAAGGGGACACAGGTGCTGCAGGGAAAACCAGCAGAGAGGCCTGCCACTCATCTTCTAGAGGCCTGTTCTTTATTTAAAAGAGAAAATGTCCATAACCAAATGAATGAAAAACCAATCACTAAATGCTGAAATGCAGACCCAGTAAACCCCCTTGGGAGGAAAAACAGCTCATGGAAGTTGGACAAAGCACAATGAAGAGTGCAGTATGTGATCACTGGATCAATTTCTCCCAGAATAGAGTTTCACAGCTTCTACAGCACATGAGACATCATAGACACTTTATAGTATGCATTTAAATCAACCTCATGATAAATATTTTTAACGTACACTCCTGCACTGCATGGCACTGCAGTCAAAGATCACATGTACAACAGCGATCCCACAGATTATAATGGAACTGAAACATTCCTATTACCTAGTGATGCCATAGCTATTGTAACATCATAACGCAGTAACTTTGTTTTTATAAGTTTCATGTAGTCTAAGTGTTTATAGTCCACAGTAGGGAACAGCACTATCCTAGGCCTTCACAGTCACTCACCACTCACTCACCAACTCACTCAGAGCAACTTTCAGTCCTACAAGCTCCCATCATGGCAGGTGCCCTTACAAGTGCACCAGTCTTACCTTGTATATCATATTTTTACTGTGCCTTTCCTATGTTTAGATATATTTAGATATACAAATACCTACCATTGTGTTATAATTGCCTACAGTATTCAATACAGTAACATGCTATGCAGGTTTAGAGCCCCAGAGCAATAGGCTACACCCTCATTCTAGGCGTGCAGCAGGCTGGACCATCCAGGTTTGCATGAGCACACTCCATGACGATGTTCACACAATGACAAAATTGCCTGACAATGTATTTCTCAGAATGTGTCTTCCCTGTTAAGTGAGGCATGGCTGTATGTATTTAAATTAAGTGCTGCAAATTTATATTACAGTGATATGCAAGAACAGGAGAGACTAGTGGACCCAGCACTCAGAGAAGAGAATAGAGCCAGGGAGTTAAGCTGATCCCAGGAATCACACTGTGTGATTCCTCTGAGATGTGTATTGAATCTCCCAAGTTCATACCTTTGCAATGTGACTTCTCAGAATGTTCTGATCCTCTTTCTTTACTCAATAGCTGAATTTATCTGCTCAATGCTCAACTCATTTCCTACCTAAAATTGCAGGAAATCAGGGTTGGGAAAGACCTGCAAGAACCCTCAAGTCCAGGAGTTCTTAAACTTGGCTGAATGTAAGAATCACCAGGGAGGTGTCCTCTCCCAGCTCCAAAGCTTACTTGGTATATTTATTTATTTATTTTTGCAGTTTTTGGCTGGGGCTGGGTTTGAACCCACCACCTCCGGCATATGGGGCCAGCGCCCTACCCCTTTGAGCCACAGAAGCCGCCCTGCTTACTTGGTATATTAAATAAGAGGCACGTATAAAGGCAACCAAACAGAAATGTATTCCTGCTCTGCCATCTCTGTGGGAAGCTTCTAAAACAGCAGAATCCTAGGCTTCACCCCCTAGTGCCAGTTTTCCAGCTGCCGATTTCCAGCATCCCCCCTGCTGGCTTCTGAATCTCCCCTACAACCCTCTGCCTACAGTCATCCAGTCATCCTTATGTTAAACATCTTTCCAAAGCCTTCCCCGGCATCTGTATTTCCTCGGGATCATTTCCTCCTCCAACTCTTACACCACTCAGATCTCCAATGCTCACTGAGTATCACTGTGACTGTTGTGAGGTACCTTCCGTGCCAATGTGTACACACCGGGCCCTGTGGCAGAGCATGCACCCTACAAGATTCCATAAGGAACAGGTTTATGTTCTAAAGGTGGAAAGAGACATGTACACTTCCAAAATAAGTTGGAATAAATTAAATCCTAAAGGACGGCAAGAAAAAAATGCTGTCAGATACCAGAGGAAAAAGCAATTCTACATAAGGGAGAGCTCAGATTTCTAGAGAAGCTGGATCTGGAGGCAGTCCGAAAGGATGGCTTCCATTCTGATAAGCAGAAAACAACTAGGGAGAATGGAATATGAAGAAATTTGCCAATGAGAACACAAGGCTAGCAGGTGCAGGAGTGAGAAACACTGAGTGGCCACTGTGATGGGTGCGGGGGTGGGATGGAGCTATAGGAAATGAGGCTGGAGAGTGGTTTTAGGGCAGGTTCTCAGAGGGTCATGCTATACTTTAGGAGAAAATATGGAGCATTTCAAAGAGCTTAAGCTTTAGTGTCAAAATAAGCCCTAGGTCTTTATCCCCATCCTGTTGATTATTAGTAAAACTGTGATGTTTGAAAATTCATTTACTCTCTCATGCTTAGTTGCAGAACAGCATTAAACCTTTTTTTCCAGGGGTGTTGTGAGGACCTAATAAGTTAATAAATATAAGTACCAGCCTTAGGCGATTCTTGTTCTCCTTTATTTCACGAGCAAAGGAAAACAATAGAATTTGTTTAAAGAGATGAATGTGATCTAACTTCTGTTTTAGAAAGATAGTTGGACGCAGTGATAAGGGGTGTTAAAGAGGAAATAGAAGAGTGAGAAGGGTATTTCAATCGCCCAGGTGAGAGATGATGAGATCCTGAACTAGGGCAGAGCCCCTGCAAATACAAGACAAGGAAGGCGAACCACTGAGTGGGTAGGACAGAGAAGAGTCTGAGGAGGAACATGGAAAAGGACTCTCGTAGCCTTGAAGATAATTCAGGCTCCAGCTCGCCTTTTGCTACTAAGAGGAGGATAGTGTTACCATCAAAAGTTAGGAAACCTAAGAGGGCTGGGCCTCAGTTGGGATAGAACAATTCCCAGCTGGGGCATACTAAATTGCAGATGTAGGCTGGCCACCGTGGAGATGTTCAGTGTGCAGGAGGAGATTTACATCTAAAACCGAGAGAGGAGGTCACTTCTGTGTAGGAAGACTCTGGAGGCCTGGGCAAAGGACAGGCTGTGAAAATAACTGAGACTAGCTACAGAAAGGGTATAGAGCAGAAAAAGAGGAACAGAGAGACCTGAACCTGGGGGAAGGTTCACACTTAAGGAATAGAAGAGAAAGAGGAGCCAATGAAGGACCTTTGCAAGAAGAGACCCAGTGTACTATCAAAGCAATAGGGCATTTCAAGATAGGAGAAGTTATCCTCAGTGTCAAAAACTAGCAATGGTAGAGAGTTAGAAGGAGCCATTTGTTTTCACAATTAGGAAATGTGGCCACGTCTGCTAAGGGTCTCAACGTGCATTTCTAACACTTCCTTTAATAAAGGAACCCATGAATCTTTATCTGGGCACAGAGCTCCCAGATAACCCTTCATTTCCTAGACTCCCTGGTCTATGGCCATGAGGCTAAGTTCTGCCCAGTGGGCTTAGTGTAGAAGTGATGTATGCACCTTCCAGCTCATGCTATTAAAAGGAAAGGGTGTGCCCTTCCCTTCTCACTGGCTGTGGTGGTGGTGGACGTGACCCAAGCCATCTATGACCTTGGGAATAAGGACCACACCTCAAGAACAGCAGGCATGAATGAGAAGGAAACTGCATCCCCAGCATCTAAACTCCTTGCACTCAGATTGTTATGCAGGAGAAAAATAATTTTTTTCTTTCTTTAAGCAACAGTTATTTTGGTCTCCATTATGGCAGATAAGACTTTACTCTTACTGATAAGGGAAGGAGTATGTGGTAAGGAAAAGTAAAGAAATGAATATGAACTCTTCTTTTAAAAGAAGCTTCAGGAGAAAAGAGATGGAGTGATAGTTTTCAGAGGGAAGAGGGCCAAGAGATGTGTTCTGTTTGTAAAATATCAAGGATCCTATAATTCTAACCATTTTTTAGTCTATCTCCTTTCCTTATTCATCATCTAAATTTTAATTTGGTGGAAGCATTTTTTAATTTATTGCTTGGGAAATAAGCAGGTTTTATTCTTTGTGATTATTATAATTTGTCAGGTGTTTGGGGGCATTTACTATTTATATACTTGCACAGAACTGCTTTCAGATATGACTTAGAGAAAATCAAAGTTTCGCCTAGGGAGTGACTATTTGTATTATTGCTGCTTTGGAGTTAAGTATATACAAACCATCTAACTATACAATGGAGGGTCAGGGAAAAGAAAGTTAGCTTGTTGGAAGTTACTGTAATGGTTATGTGTGTCTGCCCATAGGAAAGCAGAATTCAATAAGAATTTTAGCTTGTGGAGCTTTTTCCCAGAATAACTTTATCATGTAAAGAGAAGAATTCCTGCAGTGTCTATACTGCAACCAATGCTTCCTTTGTGGGTTGCAGGATGGCCTAAGTCCCCAATTCTTGGTCCTTATGGGACTTGAGCAGTAGGGAGCTTTGAGAACAGACTTCAGGATGAACCTACAACAGCTTTGAACGCTGCTGTCAGGTGTATGGCAGTTGCTTAATGAACTATAATAGCTGCAAGTGATATTCTTGCAGTAATATACTTGGTTTTGTGAAGAATGAAAGTACTGATTTTAAACTCTCCTTCTAGAAGTCATTTTTACACTTGAGCACTGCCCGTACCCAGAAGGGGTGAGAGAAGGGCTGATGTCCTTCTGGGGGGGGGGAAGAGGGCGGGGGTTGAGTCTTGATTTGGGGCTCAGGATAATGACTAGATGGGCCACAGACTGAAGCTACCACTGACCAGACTTCTGATTTCAAGATTGTTCTTTTTAAGCACTAAAGGAAGCAGGAAAAGCTTCATCTTTCTCTGCTGCATCTCTTTTAATAAAAGGATTTGTTCTGTAAAATTTGGATTCAGTCAAAAGGCCATCCTCAAGGATCCCAAGGCCACATGCTCCTCACCTGATAGCATGTAGGGGTTCAGAATTTGTGCTTGGATGCAGAATTTTTGCTCCTTTGCCTAAGACTGGCTTAAATACCAAGGAAAATTGAATACCATTAATATATCATCACATGGTAGATTGCTCTTCTAATAATGTAGTTAATCTGCAGATAAACCAAATTCCCCACTACTCAGCTGCAGAGACACTGCTCTGATACCAGTGATAGGGTTTATTGTTCACTCACAGGGCACAAGAACCCTGGTCATTTTTATACAGTCATTTGTGTGTTTAGAGATTGTTCCAGATTTTATGAGGGGCAGTTATCACCGAGTTATGTAGATCCATCTCAACTTTGCACCAAGATAACGTGTATCTGTGAAAACCATACTAAGTAGAAAAAAGAAATACTCTGTACCACCCAAAATTAACCTCACATAGCCTAAAGTAGTTTGCAACACTTGCATTTCATTTAGAAGTAGTTTAAACAAAACATCATTTGACGTGGAATATGTCTCTTTGAGACTACTACTACTGATTCTTAATTTTTCTCAATAATTTTGGGAGTATTAGGTGGCCTTCAAATTTAAAAATCAAGTGGTTGAATTTCCTCTCATGGGATCTCAAAATAAAGGGTTTTCTCCTTTGTAATTATAAGCTATCAGGTTTTAATTGGTTGTGAATTTTATTTTTTAAGATACCTTTGTACTATTCTTGTTAATAATGTTATGTTACCTCCTGAAATTTAGCTGGGATTTATTGGATTTCTTCAAGAAGTATAATTGAAAATTATAGTATCAGGGGATTTATTGGATTTCTTCAAGAAGTATAATTGAAAATTATAGTATCAGGTATTATTAAATAGCATCAAAATGAAGCAATTTTACTGTTTCTTGTTTCATTAAAATAAAACAATTCAACCTAATTTATTTTACTATAATGAATATGATTCCAATTGTCAAAAAGCTAAAATCCTTAGCAGATAGAAGACAATTAAAAAAAAGCCCCTCACATCACAAGAAAACTTGTGGACATTAATCAGTTTGGTTCAATGGTTGATCAGTAATATATATAACATGCTAACTTTTCTTAACAAGCAGGATTTCCTAAACAAGCTGCCTCCAAAAATGTTATCAGTTGTCGTTAACTTTCAGAGACCTTGTTTTAGGTTGGAAACCTTGATGCTGCACCTCACAAAGCATGGCTGGAATGAAGAAACCCTGAAATGGCTAAATGAGAAGAATGGAAAAGGGTCTTATGAAGTCCTGACCCCGTAAAGGTGTTGGTTTACAGAGTGTGAAGCGGGCAATTCAGCAGCTGTACCCAGGAAGCCACGCCACAAAGGCCTGTGGCTGGGAATCAGAGAAATGGCATTTTGAAAGACGGGTAGATACCACCAGCGCAGCACACTGGTCACACTTCTGTGAGAGGGACAACTCCTTATTTTGGAATGCAGTTCAGTATTATTAAACTGAAGAACAATGAATTACCCTCTGCTGTTTTTTCTAATTTATTTATTTATTTATTTTGGTTTTAGACCATTCTTTAGGGCCCCCAAGGTCAAATTCACGAAGGGTTATGCTCAAAATCTGAGGTGTAACTTCTTAAGCAAAGGCTGTATGTTCAGACCCACTGCTGGATTTGTCAGGTGTGGACCCTGAGAGGTGACCGTCAACTGCTGCCCTGTTATAGGAAGAGGAGCTGGACTTACCCAGTTTCACATGGGAGTTTACTCCATAGCAGCTTATTTTTGCTTAAAGGGCTAAATAAATGTGCAGGACAACAGCAGTGGGTTGGGTGCCCAGATTTTTAGGATTTTTTTCCTGTTATTATCAACAACCTATTTTCTTAACAAAGGCCCTTGATGGGAAGATGTGTTGATAAAATTTTTTTTTGAAAGCTCTTTGACTTCTTTGAAAAGAAAGTTTCTTTTTTTTTAAATTTAAATTACTTGAGAAAATATTATTTTAGAGAGTCAGTAACACTGGGTCAACATCTTTAAATTTTGACTCTTAAAAGCAGTGTTTTAAGGTAAAACATATTAGAATAGGTTGTGTGGTGTGTGAACATAGATGACATATATACTTTTTCTTTGATTACAAAGTGAAAAACAAAAATACTGAACTGTGGTATTTCGGGTCTTGTTCATGAGATACAGATGCTATAATTAAATAAATCCTTTCCTTTACTTTGTAGAATGTTTTACCTCCTTCCATTCCATTTTGAATGACATTCTCATACATCTGTTCCTAAAGAGGAGCGACAAGACCCGTCTGAATTTTAAATCCATGACACCCCTTTATGAAACAATTGTGACCTTATCACTACAATTTCAAGCAGAAATGCCTTTTTTTTTTTGGATCAACAGTGCCAAATTCAGTCTAAGGAGAACGAACACACACACAGATATGCACACACACAGCCTACATTCAGAGCCGAGGTTTTTCTCCTACCCCCAACTAATAAAATCATGAGGCTGCTAGAGGCCTAGCGGCATGCAGTTTGATGTCCCCAGCAGGATGCGGAGAGTCAGAAGTGGCGCTGTAAATCCAGTGTGGGGCTTCAACACCATGTGAAGTGTGGCCTGAGTCTCAGAGATTTCCCTTTGATGCAAGTTCAGTATATTAATGGGAAAAGCATTCACTTTTATTTGTCTATACTGTCTGCGACAGCAAGGCTGCCTCATTTAGCCCGGGCCAACATGAAAATACACAGAGAAGCAATCTGTTGCAAATTAGAACAACTCTCATTTACTAGTTAGTAATTGGAAGGGGTTAAGAAAAGTGTCAGATCACGTAAGTGTATCTGCTTGTGCGGACAGCAAGCCTTCCCCAAAATTCCCTATGGCCCTGAAGCAGAAATTCTTCCTGGATGTCTACTTGATCTGGAAAAAAAATCACCAAAATGCTGATGTGTGAGAAATAGGCACATCTTGTCAGGGTTGAGAAGGCAGTTTCCAAGACTCCTGAAGGGGAATGAAAATCTTCATTTGAACCTTACCTTTCTTTAGATATGTTTTTACTCTCCCGTTTCCAAATCGTCTTGAAGTCACTGCAGAACTCGTACCATACCAGAAACACATAGCTGGGAGTCACGTCCTTCTCACCAGACTTTGGCTTCATCCCAAAATATCCTACTGTTGTTTCAAAACTGCAACAGGTAGGGGGAGAAATGGAGTGGAGGAGAGGGTGAGAAACTGTCAACGCCAAAACCCATTCAGGTGAGGAGAGAAGACAGTGGGGGCAGTCTCCCACACGCCTATCCTCCAGCACAGGACCCTGGGCTCAGGGCTACCGCAACTTTTTTTAAACCTCAGAGAACTTATTTGTCCATGCTGATTTGCCAAGAAATGAAACTTTATTGGGGACACTCTTGGGCACATCTTATCTGTATTAAAAAAAAACAAAACAAAACCCTGCCTACATCTAGGGGTGTGGATAAAACTTCTTGAGTTTGTTCTTTATCTCAAATCCATGTCTTTTTTACCTGCTTCTCATTTTGTGTTTAATGATCCCATGTAAGACTGATGACGGTCAGTGAGATAGCCCGGCGGGAACAATTCATCTAGTGAATGTTTCATGAAAAATTAGGAGAATCAGTTCTACTTCATTCTGGAATACACGGGTTTTGTGATCTTGGGTTAATCACTCAGCATGTTTGACTCCCAGTTTTCTCAAGAGGAAAATAAGAAAAGAGATGATCTGATTCCTAAGAGGGTTCTGTTTCAAAGCTTGATAAGAATACAAGCCACCAATATACAAAAATAGAAGCAACTATGGGCATAGCAATGTTTGGATGGGAAAACATTTCTGATCTTGAAAATGATTTCATGGTCAGGAAAAAAACACAGGTCTCCCAAAGTGGATTTTCAGATATCACTAGGACCTACCTCATGAAGGCTCACTGCACACCAGACTACCTGGGCCTCCCAAGCAGCCCTTCTTGGAGGCACTAGCTTTGCAGCAATTTATAGCTTTGAACTCAATCTTTCTCCCTCACCCCCACCCACCCCAAGCCTCACCAGCTCATTTGCCATGAGCAAGAACACTTAAATAAACGGCCCCCTTTTCCAGGGTGTTGGAAACTAATCAAAGCAGGAATGGCCGGCCAGGTTTATTACTCAATGCTCTATCATCTGTTCAGACACAGAGGCTTTTTGTGGCCATCCTGAATACTGATTTTTCTAATGGAACTCTATTCAATGGTGATTGTAAAACCCTGAAGCCTGTTAGTATTATGGTGCATACTTTCATCTCGTTCTCGGTTATTGGGCAATATGTATCTCATAAGATTTTATCACATTTCACAGATGAACTGTTAATTGATTCCATGGCTACGATTAGGCGAGATCCAAGCTGGAGCTGCAGCTCCGAGTCCCATAAATTCTTTGTGCTTCTGTAAAAAATAAATCTGCTTTTAATGCAAATTAAAACTACTGGTCAGGGAATTTTGGCTCCCAGTTATTAAAAGACTGGAAGTGCATAAGTGGAAAAAGGCAATAACTGCAGTAAT
This sequence comes from Loris lydekkerianus, assembly GCA_963574355.1. NCBI lineage: Eukaryota > Metazoa > Chordata > Mammalia > Primates > Lorisidae > Loris > Loris lydekkerianus. The sequence goes on along the minus strand of CAUYPK010165703.1, from coordinate 17,816 downwards.
CTCTTAAGGGACTCTTTTATAATTCCAAACATATATATTTGGGAGAAAAACCACCTATGGAAGAATTCAGCAATGTCCACTCTTGCCCCAGACATGGTTCTTAATTCTGTGGCAGTCAAAATACTGAAAAAAAGCAAACATTCTCTAAATGACATGTACTTTTATTTCATTCAAAGTGAAAACTATACTGATCATAGCACGGGAATATATAAACAGAGAATTATCTAACCTGTAGGAATAGGCAGTACATTTCTTAAAAAGTCACAGGAAGCTGACACTGGAAGGGACTCATAGGTTGACTTTCCCCAAATTCTCCTTTTACAGATGAAAAAATAAGAGACCTGGAGAGACTGAAGGACCTTACTCAGTGGCAGAGCTGGACAGAGCACTCAGGTCTCCCTCATTTGCTATGATGATTCCATCTCCTCTACCCTTCTGTGGCTCATGTCCACTCACACAGGCTTTTAAAAAATAAAATAGTTATTTTCTCCATTTCTACTATAGTCAGAGTTGCTCTCCATTGCATAACGTGCATTCCTCCCAGGCAGGGCATCAGTATTTTTCTTCTTACGCTCATTTCACACAGATCCATCCTGACACATTATGTCTATGCTAATAGAGAGGAGGAAGACTTTTGCTGTTAGTATTTAGAAGAGCAAATTATTTTCTAGTTTTACAGTAGGACATAGTTTAGTCCATCATTATGCTTCATGGATCCCCTCAGAACCCTGGCATTATTGAGAGTCTAGACTGGGACACCAGTCTAGATCAGCCCGTTGCAAATCCTGGTGGGGTTTCAGAGAATGACAATGTGGTGGTTGCCAGTCAGCCTGAGGAAAGCATATCACCCACCTGGGGGCCTTGATTTTCCCAACTCTAAACAGAAGCTTCCCTCCTCACTGCCTTTCCCTCCCTGAGGAGGAGAAAACAAAAGTAAATACCAATTTCCAGTATTTCTTTTCCCCTATGTGTTTTGGAAACTTAGAAAGCACGTAAACCTCTTCAGAAGAATCAAATAAACAGTGCCAGGGAATGGCCTGGCTTGAGTGCTCAGCAGCTTTGACAAAGATGCCACTGCTCGGAGACTGTGCCGCAGGTGATTTCACTGCTATCCCTTCATTTAAGAGAAGGCTAAAAGCCAGAATATGAACCACAACTCAGTAAGATCTGTACTAGCTGGAACTCTCTTTATTCCAAATTCACCTTTGATTCACAGGAGACTGTTCATCGAAAACCTTCTGAAATTTAGGCAAGAAAACTGCAGAGATTTAACAACCAACAGACAGGGAGTAAAGGGTTGATCAGGCTATGTGAAATTTCTGTTTGTGAACCACTAATTCTGAAATAGCACTCAACTCTAAAAAGATTGATTTCTACTCATACGTTTTTCTATACAACTTTTTTTTTTTTTTTTTTGTTCACTCTAAACTATTCCCTCACTCCTTTTCTCTCTGCTATGATTCCTAGTCTGATTTGTGTCTTTTAAACTCATCCAAACATTTTTAAAGCACAGACAATGATTACATCAAAGAGCCCGTTTGACTTCCTCGGGGCTGAGCTGCCGGGGCAGAACACACCCACTTAGTGTCTCACACGCACGTCTTCAGAAACTGCTTAGGAAAAGCAAATCTTCCTCAGCCTCAGAGTAAACTGTTTCTCTTGAGAATGAAACATAGGAATTTACTAAATCTTACACGAATATTGCAACACTGACCACAACCTCCTTAAAGAGTGTAACCAAATGACTGTGGGTTTCACATTAAAGATGGGAGCTAACGTATTTCATGTATGACATGGAAGCTTGACTACCTTCACCACAAAGCCACAGAAAATGCTGACAACCAAAATTAAAGATTCCCCTCAGCATAGCTAAGGCACAGCAGCAGCTTTGGTCCCTCTACTGTGAAAACCCTTTTCTTGAAGCAAGAATCTTGAAAAAGTATTAGAAATCTGACATTCACCCTGGAAGCTGCATTTCTGCCTGGCCTGATACCAATGTGCCCATGTTGCCATCTCTTCTCTACATGCTGAGTATTTCTGTAGTACAGACGTGCCAGTTTTACATGTTGGGAAGAGGAGCCTGATGCAAAGATGGGGAAAACAGGGAGGCACAAAGAGCTAGAAACATAACCATGGAATTGTCTTACTTTTTAGTGATTCTCTTAACATGATGACCCTGATCCAGAAACATGTATTCACTTAGAAAAGTATAAGATTTGCCTTCACTTGCTTCCATCATTTTAATCTTATTGGTAATTACGGTGGAAACAGAACAAGGGGTTGACACCTGTCAAAGCAGGGCAGACAATGCCATCTTCAGAGGTCATGGCTAGTTCATCTCTACAGTTTATTTGCTTTTAAATTCACACCAGGGAAGTAAGCTCATTTTCCCCTATATGCTGTATCCTACCCTCCCTCTCATTTAATTTTCTAGTACTTTTAGAATTGAAACAAGCAAAATTTATCTCGATTTTCCGCCCATCTATTCTCACTCAGACTTGTAAGAGGGAGGAAGAACCAAGGTGATTAACACGGCCAGCTAGCAAAAAGGAAACACTCCTAAGGGATTAGAGCTGCTGATTATTGGGTTCTACCAGGTGGAGTAGACGGTGCCTCTCTGGTGTCTACTGACAGAAGAGCAAGGAGGGGCCTGAAGCAGGTGAAGTGAGGCTAAATGGGAGGCTCCCGAGGTCTCTAACTTCCAGGAGAATTTTCCATAGACTGTGCAGAGGGCAGTCTATTCTAGCCACCTGCCCCTGGTTTACAGAATCCTCTGAGATCTGAAGAAAGAGCAAGTCTCTTAAGTGTTTGCAGTAACTAGTTTAATATAGTTGTAATGCTAAGGAGGATCAAACTGTTCCTAAACTTCCATGAAGTAGTTTAGGCAGAGTAATGAGGGAGTGGCAAACAGATGGAATAGTGTCATGACACAAGAGAGGCAGGGGGTCACTCCTAGGTGCGTCCCTGTTTCCCGAAGAGAAACATCCCCAGTCCTATTACAGCACTTTCATTCCAGCTCCCAACTGCACCTCAGTGCTCATCGATGCAGTTTGAACAAAAAAAGGCCCAGAGTGGCTAGTCAAACATGATGCCACGTGAAACCAGGCTGTCATATAGGGACAAAGGCAATGTGACTCCACTTGCCTGAGGTACCCAGAGAAGTCAAAGTCACAGAAGCAGAAAGCAGCATGGCTGCAGGGACTGGGGGTGGGGCTGGTGGATACAGAATTCATATTTAAAGGTTAGAGTTTCAGTTGGGGAAGATGAAACGGTCCTGGAGATCCAGCTGCATAACAGTGTAAATGTATTTTATGACAGTAACAACAATGGTAATAAAGATTGGTTAGTCAAAGAAACAACTGGAGCCACATGAGAGGCGCTTACCTTTTTTGAGCATTCTCCAAGTGACCTTCTTCCATTTTATACTCTTTTTTGGCTGTGAAAAAGAAATAATTAGGATTGAAACTATTTTTTTCCATCACATCCTTTGCATTATTTCAGAGCTTCATTTACACCCATTCATTACCATAGTAAGTCTGAATTCAGGGGATGGCTGCCTCTGTTACATGTCCTGTGATAGCAAACAATTTGCTACATCATCGCTGTTTTCTTGATCATAGGTAGAGCCAGTGGGGGCAAATTCTGAGAGTGGGACACTTCTGAAAGTGATATGAATAATCATAGCTGAACAAAAACATAAACGGGAACAATCCTGGGCAGACCAAGACGAGTGGTCACTCATAGCTACTGCTGGCCTCTTTGTGAGCCTGAGCCCGTGTTCATCATTCTCCCTCACTCTGAGCCTAGCAACTCCCGGGGTGTTTGCAGCTGCCTTGCCCAGGGAAATCCTGCACACACTGCTTCGGCCACACACAGGCCCTCTTGGGAGGCCCACGAACTCCTGTGTCAGAAAATTATTTTTAAATGTACTGAAAAAATCACGTAATGTTACTAAGGAAATCAATGATACTGAGATACCATTCTGAATCTACGGATTTAGAACCTGTGCTCTTTCTGTAAAGATTATTTGATTAGGGGGTTTCATTCTGGGGTGATTCTTTTACACATTCTTCTCTAAAATCAAAAGATGATATTGTTATATAAGATGATACCACTCTTATACTTTTCAAATGCCCAGAAAAGTAGGAAATATGAGCTTTAAGATTCCTTTAGTTCAAGTTATGATGATGTAAAATGAATGGGGAAAAAAGGGCTGGATGTGGTGGCTCATTCCTGCAAACCCAGCACCTTGGGAGGCCAAAGTACGAGGATTGCTTAAGGCCAGGAATTCAAGACCATCCTAAGCAACATAGCAAGATCCCATCTCTAAAAAAAAAAAAAAATTTTAGCTGGGTGTGGTAGTTCATGTCTATAGTCCCAGACATTCAGGAGGGAAGATTGCTTGAGCCTTGTTTGAGGCTATAACATACTATAAACTCACCAAAGTACTCCAGCCTGGGTGAGACTCTGTCTCTGGTTTAAGAAAAACAAAAAGGATTTTTAAATATGCCATTTTATTAACCGAGGTTCTGCTGTATACTAGTCTGCAAATGTGGGCAAGGTTCTCATGACCAAATGCTTAGTCACTGCCTCATCTGTCCTGTGAGAATAACCACAGTGATTACTAGCAGAGAGCCACTACAAAGATTGAAGGAGATAACATACATAGAGTGTTCAGCACATACCATGAGCTTAATACATGACATGATAGTTATTATTAAGACATCATCTTCATCACTGATTTGAAAATGGGAATTTTTAGCAAGTTGTTCAAAATTTTCCCACAGCTTGACTTGCCATTGCCCTTGACCTCATACCTAAGGTCTTCACAATGTCCCAGATGGGCCTGCGATCTGTTCCCTGGCTGCTCGGTGCCACACCCCCTCTTTCCAGCACAGTGAGCACCTGCCTCTGAGGGTCTTCGCACTCACTCTTCCTGCTCCCTGAATGCCCCTCTGGTTTCTCCACGAGATTGGTTCTACTGGATTCAGGGCTCAGCTCAAGAGTCACTTCTCTGGCCTCACTAAATAAAAGATCATTCCTTGTCACTCATTATCTCCCTAGATCCCTTCTACACACACCCTCGACTACCCCCTTTCCTTCTCCTACCCTCTACCTGCTGGCCAGACTATTCCTTTACTCGTGTGTTTATTATATACAGCAACAGAACGTAAGCTCCAGGAGAGCAGTGACTTCAGCTGGCTTGCTTGCTGCTGTAACCTAGAGTGTAGAAAATGTATGTATGTTAAAGAAATGGTTGGGTTAATAATGCACAAAGTGAATAAAGCTTGCTTAACAAGTGAAGTACCATCTTCTCTAAATATAAAACTTTACATTTAGAATATGAACATAAGCTAAGGAAGATGGAGAGGCTAGAGTTGTCCATTATTATCTCTAAATGTTATAAAATTCAACTAATACACACTTTGTTGTATATTAGAACAATTTGGCTTTGAGGGTAAAATCAAGTCATAGTAATGACCACCTTTCACTGTGTGACATCCTCTCATACTCCTAGTAGCAATCTCTGAATTAGCTTGGTACTTAGCCGATCAGATGCTGATAAGTGATCTAGCTACCAAGTTCCCCCAGATGTGAAGCAAACTAGCCATTTGTTCTTATTCAGTGATTTTAAATGATATGGGTAGGCAAACAGAAGGAAAAATTCCTTTGAGCCATCTTTCTGGGGCACCTTTGCTGTTCCCCCTCACTGGATGGTTCCTAACTGGCTGCTTGCTGTGGTAAGCAGTCCATAGCCCTGCTGTCATTGCATGGAGATCTATGGATCTACAGGCATTTATTTTCTGATAGTATATTGATACTATTTCAAGTAAGTACAGAAAACATGCATTGTTTATGCAAATGTTTCTCAAAACACAAAACTGCATAAATCTATATGACAATATATGTAAATCATAAATTTTAGAATTTCAAGGGGACTGAAGAGCTAAATACTTAACAAATAAACAAAGCTTCTCATAAAAAAAAAGAGAAATACCCTATTCAAACTGAGTGTTAGATAAAATTTTGCAATAGCTCAGTGAAAATGCAGTATTTGAATATGAAAAAAAGTATTATTAAGAGGTAATGTACTTTGCAGAGCCTCTGAGGGCTTGGGAGGAAAAGCCTTCAGGAAAACTTAGAAATCTAAATTCTTCCTAATTTTGCCTATGTACAGACAAAAAAGGCACTTGCCCTCCTGATGTGATTTGAAAGCTCTACCAGCCTAAAATATTCCTCCTATCACGATGTGATATCCTACCACGTCATTAAATCTTTTACATCTTCAAACTGCTCTGTCTGAGCAAAACATGAATACGTTATCTGCAAAGAGAACAGTTGAAAGACTGGAGCCACAAAGTCAAATTCTAATATCATCAGCAAATAAACTAAATATTGGCCAAGTGTAAGAAACCCAGTGTTCTAAATTCTATCCCTAGTTTCTCAGTCCTGGAACCAACAGTCTTAGCATGGGAAAGCGAACAGGGAATGGTCAGGAGGAGAGACAGCCACGCCCCATTTAAAAGAGGACAGGATTATAGCTTTCATGTGAAAGCCATAAATTAGTTTCATAGTAGGGTTGAGTACACTGGATACTTTTTCTTCCATTCTTGAGATACTTTACTAAGAAGAATACGCTTCAGCTCCATCCATGTAAACATGAAAGAGGTAAAGTCTCCCTCTTTCTTTAAGGCTGCATAATATTCCATGGTGTACATATACCACAATTTATTAATCCATTCGTGGATCGATGGGCACTTGGGCTTTTTCCATGGACTTGGGCAATTGTCCTTCACCATTCTAATGAAGAAACATTATATTTCATCTTTTAAAATGTTACCTGCTTACAATAATATCCCTTGATATTTTTACTTTTTCAGATGAATATTTTAATACTTCTCACCTACCAAATCTTGGGACTGTAGCCAATGTAGTCCCACAGGCATATCTAGATAACTTGATTTTCAATTAAATGATTCATAAGAGCAAGCCACAATTTTCTTTCAATATTGGCAAGTTGTTGTCCACTGATAATATGTCAAAAATACCATGATTTGCCATTTTCACCTCTACCTTTGCCAGCAGATCTATATCTGTATCTGTATGTGTATCCGTCTCTATATCTACCTCTATGTAAATAGATAGACTTATCTATCTATATATCTACAGCTATGTGTGCATGTATGTTATGTAAGATGTACACATGTTATATAAGCTGTGTGCATGTAGTGCATGTATATTATGTAAGGTGTGTGCATGTATGTTCTGTGGTATGTGTACATGTATGTTATGTAAGGTGTGTGTGAATGTATGTTATGTAAGGTGATTTAATATAATATAAAAGTGCTGGTGAGTTTTAGGAAGTGATCTCCAAGAGTAAATATTTGGGGTACAAGCACTTGGTTCATGATGATTTAGATCTGTAGAAGACAAATTTACAATGACAAGTATCAGAATAAGAATGTATTAGAATTATTTGAAAACATACATAGCAACTTCAAAGACTAAGAGAGTCATAAATATCTTATACTTTGGATATAAGTCATTCAAATAAATAATTTGGTCTAATTATAATCTATCTTTCGGTCCTTTTTTTTTTTTTTTTTTTTTGTTGCTGTTCTTGAGACAGAGTCTCACTATATTACCCTTGATAGAGTGCCATGATGTCACAGCTCACAGCAACCTCAAACTCTAGGGCTTAAGTGATTCTCCTGCCTCAGCCTCCCATGTAGCTGGGACTACAGGCACCTGCCACTGTGCCCGGCTATTTTTTGTTGCAGTTGTCATTGTTGTTTAGCAGGCCCGGGATGGAGCCACCCTCAGTGTTTGTGGCTGAAAACCGTAACCACTGTGCTAGGGCACTGAGCCAAGTCCATTTTGCTCCAAAAATCTATCGTGGTTTGTTGTATGGTTTCTCATCTAGAATCAGGTAAATCTACCCTGAGAAAGTGGAATGTCTTAGGTTACCCACATTTCTCAATTATTTCTTTAGTCTGAAAAATGAAATTGATTTGACAACACTCATGAAAGCATGATGATGGGTTACTGATTTTTATTTTTCAAACATTTTCCTAAAGCTTTCAGATTCACATTTTATGTGAATTACTCTCTATCTGTAAACCAAACATTTTTGGTTTCAGTTGCTCTATCAAATGGTTCCAGGTCTTTGCTGTAGTCATCCGTGAATATAAGGAATGACATTTTGCTAGCAATGTACTTTATATCACAGTAACAAGCCTGAGCTTCTCTTTTGTGGAATGACCCTGAAATGGGTACAACAGGGAGTGATGAGGATCTATCAAGGTGAATGAATACTATTTTATTAGGTGAAGCAAACCATTTGCTCTGCCAACCTACTTTTTTGCTTCAGTGATAATGGGGCCTTTTAGAAACTCAAATGTCGCTCACATACCATACCTGATAAATTTCCATTTGTTACATCTCCACAAAGACATACTGGATTTTCTTTAGCTGGCTTTGTTTCTACAGAAGTTTCTGAAATTCAAATTCTTCACATTATACTTGGACTCTCTCCCTTTTTGAGGCTGCCAATGCATCTCTGGGTTCTAGTTCAACATAAAAATAATCAGTATTTGTAAATGCAGATGCAATTATATAATTGACTCTTCTACAGTCTTTTAAGGTTGCTCTAGGGTGTGGCTGCAGCTACTGTTTCTTGAACCTAATCTCATTGATATCAATTTAGTCATTGCTATCAATTCCTGGCCACCACTTCCCTTCCTTCCAATAATATTATTTGTCATTTGCTGGCTCACTCTTTAATTTCAACACACTATTGTTCCTTTCTCTCCGATGTTATGATTTTATAATCATTTGTAAAATTCATTCTACATACCTTATGCGCTACTTTCTGATCAACAAGAAACATTTCATTTTTTATAAAGCTTCATTTTGTTTCCAAAAAGCCTGAATGAAGTAGCACGTCACAGTAGTCTTAAAATGTTAACTTTCTCTTGTACTGAAAAGTGATCCTATCTTGACAGACAACCCACAGCCAAAGCTAATCAAGAAATTGTGTAGTAAACTCAAGTGAATTCAAATAAGAATAAATTGAATGAATTCTTGTTACTCTTTTAACCTGGAATCCTATATATCAGTACTGGGTATTTCAGAGAGCCAAAGATTTAGAATTTGATCCTAATTCACAATCCTTGCTATGTCACTCTGTCAACTCTTATAACTGTAAGCATCATAATGTATAAGTGAAATAATTATATATGATGTAATTCATACAATTAATTTCTGTCAATTATATTATTGCTATGTACACATATGGCAATATGCCTTTCTGTATTATATATCAGAATTATAATGGAGGTTCCCTTGAGAAAACTAGCCTGTGCAATATCTAGCAGACAATATAAACTCAGTAACAGTTGGTGCATGTGTTGTCCAAGATGGTAGTCATTAATCATATGTGGCTATTTAATATGAAGTGTAAATTATTACAATGAAATGAAATGAAAAATTTGTTCCTTGTCATAATGTCCACAGACCATGTGCTCAGTAGCCACATGTAGCTTGTGGTTATCATATTGGATAGTGCAGGATGTGCTAGAGGATAATACTAACGGTTAGGCAAGAAGATTATGGTTGGCATCCAACAGACCTGACTTCTGGCCCTGGCTTCACTATTGCTAGCTGGGTGAATGTGATAAAGTCATTTTATATCATCTATTTAGTATCACACTGACCCAGAATTTTGAGAGTGAATTGAGAAGAGTTTGATTTACCAAAGCCTTGATGATCCGGAAGAAGCCACATAATCACAGGAGTGAAGACATTAAACCCCTTGACAACAAAACTAGGAAAGTTCCAAAGGATAGCACCAAAAATTGAACTGAATTTCATTCTCCCCCTGTAACAAATCTTCTCTGTCTGCATATCATCTTCTTGGTCTTCCATTGCCAGCCAGTTTCTTTCACAAGTTGCAGAGCAAAGGCTTTTATCTCCCATGTTCTAGTTGGAGGTTCTCAGAAAATGTCTTTGTTGCTGTCCCCTAACTGCACCACCCAGTGTGGTTTGAGCAGGTGAAGTGGGAGGATAAAAAGGCTCACATCAGTTTTAGGGATGAGATGTGGGTCATTATGTAATAAGGTTTCAGCTGACATTTAGATCATTAACAATGCATTTTTCCAACAAAAAGCTGAGACGCCAGATATGGAGATCCTCTAGTTGACTCAAGATCCAGGCAGAGGACCCAATAGCATCTACATGAAGTGTGCCATGTGCACAGAGTAAGGCACAGCTGAAGGGCATCAGGGAAGTACCATTTTGAATGCATAACTCATAGTGGAAACTGAATACATGATAATCTATGGTTGTCTTTCAGTTATTCTTTATTAACTAAGAAGATACATAAAGAAGCACAAATCCTTTGCCTCTCTCTTGTCCTGAATGGTCTTGTATAAGTATAAAATTTACCTGATTAAGAAGTCTTTTATGTCATTACTTATTTTCCTGAAAGGCTTTTCTTGTAGTTCCAACTTTATTTCAAAATCTTTTCATTAACCCTTTGTCAATCATACCATGACTTACTTAACTGTCCTCCTCTAATCTCTGTGTTTTATCTGCTTCAATGCTCTCCAAGCTTTTCCCTCCTCTTCCTTTCCCCGCAAATTTTTGCCTAAGGTCCACCAGAGCTGCATTGTCTCCTCTGGACTCCCATAGTAAAGATTGCATATACCTTACTGAAATGGTGTACTTCATTAATTTTAAGATACATGTATACTGTTAATAAGCTCAATGTAACCATTCCACAACATAAATTTACTTCTAAACATGTTACAAGCAAAAAGAATAGGCTTTTTATTTTTCAGTGATAAAAATAAAGGCTTTTGCTTAAGACATGACTAAACTTGGGATCTTAGCTTTGTTCTTTCCACATTGTATTAAACTATTGAATTGATATTTTAAAAAATACAATTTCTTTTACACTTAAATAACTCTGAATGTTGATGGCTGCTGATTGATCAGAATGGTGGTTGGTGAAGGTTGAGGGGGGTGTGGTAGCTGAAGAATGGATGCTTTTTTAGCAGGCATGAAAAACAACAATAATTTCTGTTTACATCTACATAAGAGCTCTTGGGTGAGTAGATGTATTGTCAATGAGCATTAATATTTTGAGAGAAATCTCTCTTCTCTCTCTTTTTTCTGAGCAGTGGGTCTGAATAGAGGATTAAAATATTCAGTAACTCATGCTGCAAACAGATGTGCTGTCATCCATGCTTTGTTGTTTCATTTACAGAATATAAGAGGGTAGATTTATTATAAGTCTTAAGGGATCTAGGATTTTCAGAATGATAAATGAGCACTGGCTTCAACTTAAAGTCACCAGCTGCATTAGCCCCTAACATAGAGTCAGATTGTCTTTTGAAGCTCTGAAGCCAGGCATTGGCTTCTTGCTACTACCTATGACAGTCTTAGATGACATCTCCTTTTAATATAAGGCTATTTTATCTACATTGAACATCTATCCTATTGTGCATCCATTTTCATCTATGATTTTAGCTTGATCCTCTGGGTATACCTTGCTGTAGTTTATCCATCAGCACTTGAGGCTTCACCTTACACTTTTAGGTTATCGAGACAGTCTTTTCCCTCATCGCTAATAAACCAATCTCTTCTAGCTTCTGACTTTTCTTCTGGAGCTTCCTTACTTCTCTCAGCCTTCACAGAATTAGGGTATTGCTCTGGAATAGGCTTTGGCTTGATAGAATATTGAGGTTGGTTTAATCTTCTATATTCAGACCACTAAAACTTACTCTATTTCAACAATAAGGCTGTTTCACTTTCTTATCATTTGTTTCCACTGGAATAGCACTTCTAATTTCCTTGAAAAACTATTCATTTTGCATTCACATCTTGGCTGACTAGTGCAAAAGGCCTAGCTCTCAGCCTATCTCAGCTTTCAACATTCCTTCTTCACTAAGCTTTAATTATTTCTGACTTCTGATTTAAAGTGAGCAACATGAAACTCTTTCTTTCACTCGAACACTTAGAGGCCTCTGTAAGGTTATTAATCGGCCTAATTTAAATAATTTTGTGTTTTAGGGAATAGAAAGGCACAAGGGTAGGGCCAATTGGTGAACCAGTCAGAACACCTACAACATTTACCTACTAAGTTCACCAACTTTTATGAGTACGGTTCATGGTGCCCCCAAACTATGACAATATAGAGATTACTGATTTTGGATAACCATTAGACATATAATATTAATGAACAAGTTTTATAATTTATGAGACTTACTAATACATCATACAGAAACAGTAAGTGAGCGCATGGTGGTGGAAAAACAGTGCCCAGAGATGACTTGCTTTACTTAGGATTGAAATACATTTTCAATTTATAAAAAAAAAACCCACAATTATCTGAAAAGCACAATAAAGCAAGGCACAATAAAATGAGGTATGCTTGTATTTTCCTTACTGAATGAACCTGATAAATAGAAAATATATTTCATAATTAGTATAATTGTTTTTTATTATTCACATCTGTGAATTTTCAAATTTCTCCTATTATCAGTAATTTGTTATTGAGCATTTGTATACTTGAAACTTTCAAATAGGTAAAAAGATAATTTCATAGGGATAGATTCCCCAAATAAGAGTTAGAAATGCATTTTTTGGCTCGTAATAAATATTGCCAAATTGTTCATCAAAGTAATCTTAACAATTTCATTGGAAAAGCATAGGTGTTTTGAAATGACTTTAATTACCCCATAGTCAGAGAAGGTTCATCAGCATGTCAAGTCTTTGAGATTCAAAGTCCTGTGATACATATACACATGTATATATAGAGAACTTAAGCTCATCCAGAGGGCTTCTGTTTTCAGTGTTCAGTTAGTACACTCTTGATTAGAGATCTGAGCACCTTCAGTATCCATGGGAGAAGTCCTAGATTTGGGCATGTTTCCTGTTCTTCACTTAATTTCAACATTTTTATATTGGGATATATTAATGTATACATATGGAAAAGTCTGTGGCAAAACTATTGAAACAAATGAGTACATTCTTTAGACTTACTCCATATTTTACAAAGTGTAGTTCAAGGACATCACCTAGGATCTTGTTAAGACAGTAGACGCTCAGATTCTACTCCTCCTAACCCTGACTGTGTTAGAAGCTGCATGTCAAGGTTACCCTTTGACTTGTGTGCACATTAACTTTTGAGAATCACCAATTAATTATGGAATCATCCTGAGAAATACTTTTCTCTGCCCTTCATAACAGTTGCTATTATTTCTTCAGGTGATAGTCACAACATAGTGCAAAGAGTGATACCTTTTCCTTTCACATATCTGTATTTTATCTGTGTAATTCTTCCTTTAAATTACTGTCATGTGTGACATTCTTATGATTTGAGCTTGTGACACATTCTGACTCAGACAATACTTTTTTTTTTTTTTTAAGAGCGTCTACTCTGTCACCCAGGCTGGATGTGATGGTACAATCATCGCCCACTGTGAATTCCTCCCACTTGATTCTCTCCTGTAGGTAGGACTACAGATGTGTGCCACCAAGCATGGCTAATTCATATTACTTTTATAGAAATGGGGTCTTTCTATGTTGCCCAGGCAATTTCCTGGGCTCAAGCTGGCCTCCAGTCTTATCTTTCCAAAGAGCTAGGATTATAGACATGAGCCATTATGCCCAGACTCAGCCAATATTTTTAAAAATTTATTTTCAGTTGTTTTCTTCTTCTATTCCTAATAGGTTACTTTTCTTATGTTAACTACTTGCAAAATTTTTTATTCTCCCAGGTGCATACAACCTTTTTTATTCTCTGTTGCACATTGGAAGAAAAAGATTTATGTCTTGAGCCACACATTAAATACACAAAAAATAAAATCTGATGAGCAAAGAAGAGGTCTGTAAATAATTTCCACCATATTTGACACCACAGATAAGCAAAATGGTCCTCATATATATTCTGTGTATGGCCTGCAGGAGGTTGGAAGCTCCTGGAACTCAGACATTTCCAGTCATTTATGCAGAAGTTTGTTTTTTAAATTTTCATGGGGATTTAATGGCAAAATACAAAAACAAATGATTTTACTGTTTTAAGATGTTCATGTACCACAAAGAAAAACTTGGAGAAAATTCACTCAAGTGTGTCTGCAGGGGAATTATGTGCTAAAATTCTCTCATTCTTCCAACAAATATTTAATGAGCATCTATAGCTTCCCAGATATAAGTGATAGGAATTTCACACTCAAGAGGAAGGAAAAAAAGCCCTTATTCTCAGGAGGCTTGCACTGCATAAACAGAGCATTCATCATGAGTGAACAAAGAAGTAGCCATGAGAATTTCAGATACTGAGGATTACTGTGAAGAAAATAAAAGAGGACAGTGAGCCAGCGGAGGAGGGAGGGTAGCCCACTGCTGTCTGGAACAATACTAGTTTACATGTAGCAAATTTTAGCTCTTTGGGTATTCTTCTGGTGTCACTTTAGAATGTTTTGGTGTGACTATTTATTTTAGTGTTTTCACTGAGTGTCAGTCCCATTACTCTTGGATCAAAGCCCAGAATGAAAATAATAGGGTTTTATAAGTAAATCCTTGCAACATCCTGGATGCAAGACATGTAATAGTAAAGTAAGGAGAAAGCAAAGTCGGTTGCTCTGTGAAATACTACATGGATAAAGCTGTATTCTAAACCTTAGGTTTTCCACATTATTCTAATATGACTTGTTTATCTTTATATTCTTGTTTAGAATAACACTGGTCCTTTAAAATTGAAGCTTGAGGAGGTTAAATAACTTGCTCTGGCTCACATACCTTCTAAGTAAACCAACAAAGAAAATACAGACTGCAATTCAGGGATTTGTAACTCTGCAGTGCCAACATTTTCTTCCCCATCTTCTGATTTCCTAACTGCAAAGAAAGCAAGAGCAGAAAAGCTGGAAAAGACTCAATAAACAAAATTTGCTCAGGAGAAGAAATAGTTGGGAAAAAAAATGTGACAAACAGCACAAATCTAGTGAAAACTTTTCAAGCACTGGGGATGCCACACAGTCCATACATTAAGAAGCAGGATCGTGCACATGGGGCTTCTTCCTGACACAGCACATCTTTACCCTGGTAAGACTGGAAGCCAGTTAAGAATGAAGAGTAGACATAGCTATACCATATATCACAAATCACATACTATATACCAAGTAGTACGTAGCTATAACATGTATGTGCCTAGGAGGATGAAACAAAGAAGTTTCTGCTGAGAAGAGAAGAGAATATCTTCACTTCTTTTTTTAAAAATTATTATTATTTTTTATTATAGATAAAAATATGCAGCACCATAGATATGGCCCTACCCATTACCTTCCCTCCACCCAAACCTCCCCCCCTCCCTTCCCCTTCCTTGGTCCTTTCCCCATAGTCTTGTGGTATAGTTGAGTTATAGCCTTCATGTGAAAGCTACAGTTCAGCTTCATAGTAGGGCTGAGTACATTGGATACTTTTTCTTCCATTCCTGGGATACTTTGCTAAGGAGAATATGTTTCAGCTCCATCCATGTAAACATGAAAGAGGCAAAGTCTCCATCTTTCTTTAAGGCTGCACAGAATTCCATGGTATACATGTACCACAATTTGCTACTCCATTCGTGGGTCCATGGGCACTTGGGCTTCTTCCATGACTTAGCAATTATGAATTGTGCTGCAATAAACATTCTGGTACAGATGTCTTTGTTATATTGTGACTTTTGGTCTTCTAGGTATAAACCTAGTAGAAGAATTATAGGATGGAATGGTAGGTCTATTTTTAGGTCTCTAAGTATTCTCCAGACATCCTTCCAGAAGGGACGTATTAGTGGGCATTCCCACCAGCAGTGTAGAAATCTTGAGGCAGCTGTTTGCAACTTCCAGGACAAGGACCCACCCAACCTTTAGCAGAAGCAGTTTTCACAGAAAAGAAAGCGAAAGAAGCTCAAGGCATAAGTCTGCTGGGTGAGGCGGTCCTGGCAGTCCCAGGGAACTAGCAGAGCAGGAGGGTGGCTATGCCTGGCTCCTTCCTGCCGTGGGTCTAAGAGTTGGGGGCCTCAGGCCCCCAGACGAACTTCCACACCGAGTTCCAGAGTTGCAGGTGCACTTCCAGAGCCGGACGAGATCGTGAGGCCGGGAGTGTGAGGGCCGCCAGGAGCCAGGGAGATTCTTCCTGGCGCTCATCCTCCGGGAGGATGGTGAGGGGCGTGAGGGCGGTACGAGGAGGGAGTGACCGGGCTGCCCCGCTAGGCTCCAGGTGCCAGCGAGACCCTGCAGCCGGAGCAGGCGCGGTGATCCCAGGCCGGACACAGCGCTGTTTTCCGGGGAGCGCTGAACACGGTGACTCGGGGCTGCCTGTCCGGAAAGAGAGTGCTGCGCCGGGCATCGTTTTCCAAAGCAGTTTTGGTCCTTTTTCCCCTCTCAAAGTTTAAAAGTTGTCTGGGTTAGGTGGATCTGCTTTTTTAAGAAAAGTTTTTAAGTTCTTGTAAATTAGAGATATTTAGTAGTCCTTTATCTGTGATATGTGTTAAGAATATTTCCTTCTAGTTTTGGATATGATGGCTTTCTTCGCCACACAGTTTTGTTTTATATGGTAAAATTCACAAGTCTTTTATTTTATTACATCTTTATGTTATATATTTTAATATATAACTTTTACTCATACTTTGCCCTACACCCAAGTTATAGAAAAGTTTACTTATGCTTTCTTCCAGTACTTGTACTGATTAATTTTTTTATATTTAAATCTCTAATACATTTAGAGTTTGTTCTTGTGTATGGTTTGAGGGATGGATCTAATTTTATCTTTTTTCCAAATGGGTATCAGTTGTCCCAATGCGATTTATTAAAGACGTTATCACTGCCCCAGTAACTTGAAACAGGTACCTAGTTAGGCTATTTCTGGACCTTCTGTTTTATTCTATCCACCTGTTTATTTCATCCCCTTTAGAGAGACTGTGTAGTATTTTGTTTGTTTTTTTGTTTGGAGACAGATTCTCACTCTATTACCCAGGCTGAAGTGCCCTAGTGAAGTGTTTTTAATTTTTAATTTTGTACAGACAGGGTCTCACTGTTGCCTTGGCCAGTGTCAAACTGCTGGCCTCAAGTAACACTCCCACCTTGGCTGCCCAAAATGCTGGAATTGCAGCATTCCACTGAGCCACTGGCACCTTAAGGATGCTTGGATGTCAGAGCTTGTACCACTGGAGTGCTCCCATCTCAGTGTTTTCCTAGCTATTCTTTTTTTTTTATTTTTCCTTTTGACCTCTTCTGATTTATGGTCAGTGTTAAAAAAGAAAAAGAAAGCTCATTGGAATTTTTATTGGGATCACATTAAATTTATAAATTCAATCACAGAGACCTGACACCTTGAGGTGGTGTTGAGATGTTCTAACCAAAACAAAGGACGTGGATTAATACTGAAGGGAGAATGTGGGTAGGCTTTCATCCCGGCCATGGCTGAGCTGATCCAGAAGAAGCTGCAGGGAGAAGTGGAGAAATATCAACAGCTACAGAAGGACTTGAGTGAATCCATGTCAGGGAGGCAGAAGCTTGAGGCACAACTAACAGAAAATAGTATCATGAAGGAGGAACTGGCCTTGCTGGATGGGTCCAACATGGTCTTTAAACTTCTGGGTCCTGTGCTGGCCAAACAGGCTCTGGGGGAGGCTGGGGCCACAGTGGGGAAGAGGCTGGACCATAACACAGCTGAAATTAAGCGATATGAATCCCAGCTCCGGGACCTTGAATGGCAGTCAGAGCAACAGAGGGAAACCCTTGCTCAGCTGCAGCCGGAGTTCCAGCAGGCCCAGG